>APFE030321733.1:0-42510 GCA_000404065.3 Pinus taeda
CAGGTAAATCAACATCATAGTGAAAAATGCTTTGATGTAGGTGATTGGGTATTTTTACTGCTACATCTCAAGCAAGCTATTTATGAGAAGGAAATGTTGGCAATACTACATGCACTTAAAAAATGGCGACCTTACCGAATGGGAAGACTCTAAGGATGAGGATGTGGAAGCATTGTTGTGTGCCTTTTCTATTATCCAACCAGATTGGATAAATGAAGCAAGGGATGAATGGAAGAAGGACGAAGAAGTATGGCCACTTATTCAAAAGTTGCAAAAGATCCCAATTCAAACAATATTGTTAGAAATTGAAGAGGAAGGAAAAATCATATTGGAACCTGTAGCAGTCACAGAAACAAGAACCCGACAGCTACGAAATCGATCAATTTCAGAGTATATCATCAAGTGGAAGAACTTACCCGCTGAAGATTCCACATGGGAGGACAAGAATTTTATACAAAAGCATCAAGAACTACTCAAGCGTTGAGGACAACGCTTTTTGAAGGAGAGTGGCATGTTAGGCCCTATACTACTAGTGTAACCCCTTATTGTTATTAGTACAACCCCCTTATTATATTGATGTACCCATGTAGTGCCCATATTGTTACTATTGTGCCCCATAGAAGCCCATTATTGTTATTATTGTGCCCTTACATTATTATTGTTATGTCGGCTCTCATTATGTTATGAGCCCTTAGACTCCTATATATAGAAAGGAGGTCTTTTCATTTGTATCATCCAAGAATTGTTCATTTATGTAATGTAAAGGAGGTTGCCCCCTCGAAGAGGTTGAATTCTAAGGCGTTGATCTATCTTTTCTTGAGCTAGTTTCATAACAACCTTTGTCCATGGAAGCCATTATTGTGCAGTTTTGCTAGAGTGGCCTACACTATCAAGCTCTATGGCATCAAGGTTGGACGCTGGTTGCTCTCAATCCCACCAACTGTCTTCTTGCTAGACAACACAGTTGTTGAAAGACCATGGTGGACTTTGGCACACAGTTTAGTTTTCTTTTGGGCACTTACACGCCCCTCAAGTAGGTATTTCTTGCACATAACCGAGGGACCCTGAATCCAATTCATGTGAAATTTTTGAAATTTTGAGGACCCATGGATCTCTGCTTCTCTCATCCTATAGGTGCGCCATTTCTAGAGGTTACACCATTTCTAGAGGTTACACCTGTGATTCTGGTCTTTGATTCTGCTAGCCTAACCACACTCGTGATTCTGCTCTTTCATTCTCCTAGTGTTAGGCTAGAAAGCCACCGAGCACTGTATCCATTATAATCTATTATTTGTAATTTTTTTATTGAAATTTAAAAAACATTTTAAATGATTAAGAGCTAGCTCATGGGATATAGATGTAAGTGTCCTAACTATGTATAAAGCATCATTTATAAAGTTGTAATCTAATTTTAAATGTGGAAATACAACCATCAGATAATGTAAATCATTTAGCTTTATCCTCCACCTTTGCATGCAATTTTCTTTATTAATTCTTATTTTCAATGACCATTTATTTTATACCTTACGTCTTTTCCTTTGCAACATCTGGTGCAAATGCTAGTCTATATTATGTGAATATATGTCCTTATTAGTCCCTAGAGCCTAGCAATCCATTTTCCTCTTCACCACTATTAGCTTTGACCAGTGCAAGTTATAATGTTTAACTTTGAAAAATGAATTATTTTTTTTAATATTATTGAAAAAATATTTTTTAAACATTTTAGTGGACCATAACTTGAAGGTCTTATTGCAACCTTTGCACAATACAATATCATGTGGATAAATTTTGAATACATTTGCAATATTTATGCCATTATTTTAGATATTTGTGTAGTAAATTTTCAAAGATAGACTTCATAGGAAAACCACTCAAAATTAAAATCCTTGAAAATAGTTCATACTCAGGTAAATCACATATTTACCATCACTTACTGTCCACCATTATTAAAGGAAATGTTTGCATAATAAAAACATAGGAACAAAATGTAAATAAATATACATACGAGGAGTTACTATATACCATTAGTTTATTTATTCATTAAGCACTTTTAAGGTTAAAAATGTAAATGTGCAAACATATTAGTAGTTACTACCCACCAAGTGCTTGCCCCACCAAAATTTATGCAAATACTTGCCCCTTAATAAACAATTAATTTTTCCACTTCATATATCAATTTTCAATTTATAACTTATGTGGCATGGCAAAGACTAAACTACCCTACCCTGCGACCCTTTTCAAAACTAGAATTTCAATAAAGGTTTGACACTTATGATAAAAATTACATATTTTCTATTCACCTTTACTTTTAAATAGAAGATAAATATTGTGATTAAAAAATAATTATTTGTTATTTAAGATTTAAATATCACTTTTAATTAGAAAAACGTTATTTATGGTCATATATCAAACTTAATGGAAAATGAAGTGAAGATCACATTAATAAATAGTGTACAATAGTTGTGATGATGTGATTAGGGAAGCATGCCTTCTGTCACAGCCAACGACTATGCACTAAGAAGGAGAGCACGTTTATTTATGTGGTTTACTTGTCACTTAGATTAAATATAGCTAATTGGAGTATGAATTGCTAACATAATGTGAGATGATCAATTAAAGTCTTGATAAAAAAATAGAAATGAAAGTGAAAATGTTGTGCTAAAATATTGCTTTTTGGTGAGCGCCCTACCTCATTGGTTGTAATGAAACTTTTTAACTTTTTTTTTTTGGTTCAAATTGATATGGAGAAACTTTGTTTCAAGTCAATGAGGTTGTTTTGCACAACCAATTGTCTCTTACAAAGTTTATGGGAATTGAACATGATTGATATAGAGTTGAATGCAATTGTGTTTGTGGCAATGAAGACATAGGAATATGAAACAAAACTTATATTGTTATCACGTTTTGCACAACCAATTGTCTCTTACAATGTTCATGGGAATTGAACATGATTGATATAGAGTTGAATGCAATTGTGTTTGTGGCAATGAAGACATAGGAATATGAAACAAAACTTTTATTGTTATCACTCAAATGACGTCTTTTTCTTTTGCACAACAAAATTGAGTTGAGATGATCTATAATTTGTGATAACAATTCTTTAAATAAAATATATCATTAGTCCTTTTCATTTTTTTTTTTAATATTATCCATTTGTGTATGATTTGTGATTTAGTACTAAATTGATTCAATTTGACAATCACTTTGAATAAAACAATGAATAAAGTTGCAATGGATTAAACTGCTTTAACAAAATTCACACATTAACTTTTTGCAAGGTAAGTGAGACTAATCTTCTGTGTTTGATTTGAGGAAACAAGATAAAACAATTTAACAAACCAATTGAAACATATGAGAAATTTAACACTAACCTCCCAATAAATGTCTAACTATCTCGAGAATATGAAACTTCAAAGCGAGAATATGAAACTTCAAAGTGGGATCTTGATGATATCCCAGCTAGAGTTTCAAATCTTTTGACTTGGGAGAACAATAGACATTGAATTTTTTTTTTTTTATTGAATTCAAGAACATTAATTTCTTGAATTCATGAAGTTCAATTTCTAGTTATAAGATCAATTTTTTGAATTTTTGATATACTTGGATGAAAAAATTATAAAAACTATGTTTAAATAAAATAAATTCAACAAAGCTAAGGAAAAAAATGCTCACTAAATCCTAAAAATTAGTAATTATACATCAATAAAGTTTTCTTAATAAAAAATGCTCACAAGCTTCTAAAAACTAATAACTAATTATCATAATAGCTATCAATTATAAAAACTATGCGTAAACACGGAAAAAGTTATGATTAATGTAATTAGATCTGAAAATAGAGAAAAGGAATATATATATTATATATAATATATATATAATATATATATATTATAAATATTTATATATATATATATATATGTAAGAAAACAAAAAAAAAAAATAATTTTTTTTGTCATCTTAATTTACTCATTCCAATATAGGAAAAAAAAAATAAAAAAGTTAAATAGAAAGAAAGAAAACTAAAAACAAAGAAATAGTAACTAATAGAAATGGAAGTTACTAGACAACTCATAATACGATCTCAATCAATCACTTTACAAATAAATAAATTTCAATAATAATAAAAAACAACAAAAAATGAATTCTTAATGTTAAACTATGAATAAGTGACATAATGTTTTGGTGAAAGACAAACTAATTGGCAGTCAAAGGCAAAACTGAATGCCTAATTGACTCAATAATAGATGAAAAACAAAATTTCTATATACCTATTTTAATAATATTTTTTATTTTTATTATTATATATTTTTAAATGAAGTAATGACTAAAGGAGATTTCATTAAAATTAGATATATGAGATTTAGACTGTGTGAAAAACCAAAATCCAAGTGATCAAATTCATATAATCTTTTATTTTTTAAATAGAACTTTATATGCCATTATTGCTATTTAAATATTTTAACTTTCTCTTTTAACATATCATAAATTGTTAGTAGTTTTTAATGGCATAGTTTAATTTAGAGACGAAATGAATTTTGTTTAGATTTTTTCTTGTTAATTTTTTGTAAATATTTTAAAAACTTGAGTTTAAGTTGTTTAATCTATAGAATTTGAGTAGCTTAAAAGTTTTTGAGGTGCTAAATCCATTTATGTATTCAAAAATATCTTTTAAACAACAAAAAATCACAATCTTTCTTGAAATTGTATCATGTGAAAAATACTATTTTGTCTTACTACATACCTTTTAACAATTTTATTAAATATATCTTATTCTTATTTTCCTTAATAATATGAATAACAATTCCCTTGTTATTAAAAACATAATGTTAAATATTAAAAAATATAAAAATGTATATAATAATAATTAAAATTTCATTGAAAACAATTTCATTTTCAAAACAATTAATGGAAAAAGACTATAAGACCTACTTCAAAAATTTTTATCTACAACTTTTTTATGATCTTTGTTATTGCTAGTTCTAAGATCATTGCTAAAACTTGTATGGTTGATGTTATATGTCATTTTTTAATTACTAATATTGTATTCCCTTTATAAATATTTGAGTCACTCTTAATAGCATGGAAAGACTTCCGTATCAATGAATTTGCTAACAATTAATGGAAAAAGCCTATAAGAGATACTTTACAAGTTTTTATCTACACCTTTTTATGATCTTCGTTATTGTTAGTTCTAAAATTTCTTATGATCATTGCTAAAACTTGTATAGTCGATGTTATAGGTCATTTTTTAATTACCAATATTGTATTCTTTTTATAAATATTTGAGTCACTCTTAATAGCATGGGAAGACTTCGGTATCAATGGATTTGCTATTTCATAGCATTATAAAATATGGCCCATAAATCAATATATCCAGAATTATTAGGTTCACCATATAGTTAAGCCTTAAATTTTACTTGTGATATTTGTAAATACATTGTAATATATAAAGTTTTGAAATATTTTAAAAATAAAATTACAAAAACAAACTATCAGGATTAATATTTTTGGAGTAGAAAAAATCCATCAAGTTTGGGATGGAACGGAGAGCTAGGGTTTCGATGATAGCTAAGGTTTGAGGCAGTACCGCCGTGTGCAGATCGGAAGCAAAGACTAGGCGCAAGGGAGGCCGGCCCCTCTTGCACTTGACCAAGACAAAGAATTGCAGACATGGGTGTAGGGTAGGAGGCAGAAAACAGAGGGCTCTGAAGGAGAAATGGTAGCTGAAGCGAGGAGGGGAGAGATCCCCTCCTACAAGAACATAACAACAGGGGAGTCAAGCAGAATAGGAGCGCAAAATGGTTCAAAGAAAAACGATAGAGAGACCCTGGTAATGGGAGCCCATTGGCAGGCAGGATTAAGCGGCAAATGTCTTCCAAGGGCATCAAAAAAACCCAGGTTCGTAATTCCGAACAATAAACTCGAAGAGTATAGAAGTTATATGAGAGATCATGCTTTAATATGTAAGTTCGTAGGGTTTTAGCCGTTTGAGAAGGATTTGTCCAAATGGATACAACAGAGATGGAAACCTAAGGGGCAAATAGATCTAAAATTGGGAGCAAAGGGTTTTTTCATAGTTATATTTTCTAATCTGGAGGATAAGGAAAGGATTTTTGAGGGAGGACCCTATTTCATGAACAATGTTGG
Source organism: Pinus taeda (assembly GCA_000404065.3). Taxonomy (NCBI): domain Eukaryota; kingdom Viridiplantae; phylum Streptophyta; class Pinopsida; order Pinales; family Pinaceae; genus Pinus; species Pinus taeda. The sequence goes on from APFE030321733.1 coordinate 6,145, forward strand.
TTTATTCATTCGGCACTGGGAAGACTGCTATAACCCAGACAAGGAGAAAATGTTAGCAGCACCTATCTGGATCAGACTTTTTGGACTACCAATTGAGTTTTGGGATCCAAAGATCCTAGAAAGAATAGGTAATGCAATCGGGACATTTGTTAAAGTAGCAAAGACTACCATAAATAAATTTAGAGCGAAGACGAAGAGAGTTTAATTTTATAGGAGTTTGATACCGATATTTTTATAGAAAGCATGGTAATTAAGGAGGATTAAATTTTTTTGGAAAAAATAAAATTTAAAGTTAGATGAATTATGTGATTTGATGCGGTGATAAATGTAGTGTTGATGAATTTGGTTGCATAGAGCAATAAGTGGTAACGTAGGGTCAAGTAAATTAGTGATTTGTCATTAACATTAGGTGTTTCTTTGTTTTTTTTTTTTTAAATTATTGATTTCATATATTGTATTTAAAATAAGTAATTTTTGGCTATTGTTTTTTAGAGTTATGTTTTTTAAGTTTTATATATTTTAACTATCAATTTTATGGTTGTTGAAGTTAATATGGTGAAGTTTGATCATGGTGTTTGTAAAGGTAGTGGAAGTTTTACATGTATTGTTTTAATTATCATTTTTTGGAAGTTAATATGGTGCAGTTTCATCATAGTGTTTGTAAGATAGTGGTTTTGTTAACATTCTAATGTTCCAACGAGTTGTTACTATTGATTGTATCTAGAGTGGTTGATTTCTTGACACTAGTTTATTGTAATGGATGAGTTAGACACATAATTGACTTTGAAGGTTTGTTTTTGTTTTCCGTTTGTATTGGGTATGATTTTGATGATTGTGGTGGTTTGTGGTCGCAATGATAGTGAAGGTGGTGGGTTTGTTACATGGGGGTTTCACTCAAGGAGCAATACCAATTGGGGGATATATATATATTATATATTATATATATATATATATATATATATTATATATATATATAATATATATATATATATATTATTGAGGAAAAAATGACATAATATATTAAGCATATAGTAAGGGGTAAAGGGTTTTTATATGTCGTGTATAAAAAATCAAGCTCAAAGTTAATGAAAAAATATGAAGGGGTATAAAAAATGTTAATGAAAAAATGGATACCTACAATATCTAGTGAAAGTAGGGGTTTTTTAAATTGGGAAGGTTTATTAGGTTTGTATTGGCAGGGGATTAAATGAAGTAGCTTTTAGAGGTATTTTTCAATATGTATTCAAATTAAGTATATTGTTTAGTATGCCTCGAACACACATGTTACGTCATAGGTTCATTGAGTGAAGCCCGTTGTGGTTTCTTATAGATTTTGAGTTCTTATTTGTTTACATTTCTATGAGTTCTACATGAAGTGGTTAGGAGTGTTATTTTCTTATATGGCATGGTAGTAGACACGCTGACAAACATTTAAAAGAGAGAGAGAGAGAGAGTAAAATTAACATGACCTACAATTTAATGTCACGATCAATGCAAAAATTGATGTGTTTGGTAGTGGATGATAGTGATCATTGAGGTGGGATTGTATTGGTGGTTTGGCTATCATTTTCAAGTCATTATTAGCTATTGTTTCCCTAGTTTATATCTAGACTAGGTTCTTGAATGCACAAGCCACCCGTTTCTCTATGCTTTGGAGGCATTTTTGGTTTTGTTATTATGCCCTTGTTTGGGTTTTTTCATTGAGGTTGAGGAGGCAATGTTGATTGCATGGAAATGGGTTTCTAGCTTCAACGTTGAATATGCAAAATAATGTATGTTAGCACATTGTTGTGGGGTCTACCATCTATGTTTCTTTGTGTTTACAGTGGAGCCATAGTTGCTTGGTATTGACAATGTTGTTTCCTTAGTATTCATTATCCTTTTGGTGTTTTCTTTAACATTATGGTGGCATGTATGTGTGAAGAGTGATGGGTGAATTGTTATTGTGCTAGGATTATACTTTCTTCTTTCCTTGTTCATCAAACTCCTACTATAAGTTTGGTTAGGCTTGGTGATTGTATTGGCCATAGGTTTGGACAAGAAGTTGGTATTTTAACTTTTATATATGATTTTTGCATTACATGGGGAGTTATTCAACTTCGATTAGTTTTAGCATTCACCTAGAACTTTCATCCTACTTCAAGAGAGAGGTATTTATCTAGCATTTTAGTGATTTCAATGTGTTGGGGATTGGCCATCCCCTCATAGCTTTTCTTTTGTTAAAGTCCACTTTGACACTTCATGGGATACAATATGACCCAAATATTCCACTTCTTGATCCCCAAAGGCACACTTGAAAGGATTTGCATATAGTTATTGCTCTTCTAATAGTGTTAATACCTTGTCAACATGGTGTACATTCTCTTCTTAAGATTTGTTGTAGATTAGTATATAATCAAAAAATACTAATACAAATTTTTTGTGGAATGGTTTGAAAATATAATTCATCAAGATTTGAAATGTTGAAGGTGCATTGGTAAGTCCAAATGTCACAACAAAAAACTCATAATCACCTTCATGTGTTCTAAAGTATGTTTTTGGAATTTCTTGTTCATTCAGATTTGATGATATCCAAGACAAAGATCTAACTTAATAAAGATTTTTTTACATACAATTCATATAATTATCTATCAATGACATGAATAAAAAATGTATCTTTGATTATCATTTTTTTTATTTGTCTATAATCTAGACACATACACCATGAACCATCCTTTTTTATTACAATCACCATTGGTGACGAGAAAGGACTTTGGCTAGGTTGACTGATGTCATTCTCTAGCATTTCTTGAACCATGTGCTCAAATTCCCTCTTTGGATACTTGTAAGGCGTAATGTTATGTGGCAAAATTCCAGGTTATGAATGAATAACATGGTCATGATCTTGAGTAAGTTGGAAGACATGCTTAGACATTGCTACAAATACCTCAGAATGATTGCTAATAACGTTTCAGAGATCCACTCAACTAGAGGATGTATATGTTTGAACATATAATGAATACAATTGTGTCATTACACCATGGTATCCATTTTTAAGTAATTTTCATGCTATTAGAGCTTATGACTTTAGAGGGTTTCCCTTAGATACCTTTTAGCTCAATTTCCTTTCCTCTTAGGAAAATTTCATGAAAAGATCTTGAAAATTAAGGGCCATTATTCTTGGTGATTGTATTCATTGGACACCTAATACAACATCAATATCACCCATTTATATTATTATCATCATATAATCCAATAAAATACTCACATGTATTCAACTTAATACTATGGCTATTCCTTGAACAATTTACAATATCTCCATATGAAATAATTACTTGCAATTTTGGTGTTGGATATACAAAGGAGTTATGAAGTTTTTCCAATTTTTAATTAATGAAGTTATGTGTAATACATAAATCAATCAACATTGCTACCTTTTATTTTTTATATATCATTCTATCTTAAATGTTTTTGGAGTACTAATGACAAGGAATGCATGTCAAGATATTGTTGGAGTAGTGTTTACTAGCTCTAGATCTTATGAAGGTTCCACTTCTTCATATTCCTCATCTTCACAATCTACGCAAAATAAATTATTCTCGACACGTTTATGCCCCTTATTATACTTGTTTTCATAGTTGAAACATAGTCCCTTTTCTCTTCCTTCGTAAATTTTTTGATTGTCAACCATGTCATTTTAGGAGATGGAACATGATGCTCTCTATAGTTATTATTGGTCAATTTTCTTCAACTTTCCTTGCTAGACTGAAAGCATTCTCTAGGTATTTAGGTTTAAGATGATGTAGCTCATGTTGAATTCTTTCCTTTAAAGTTCCCCTAAATAGGTCTAACAAATTTCCTCTAAAATATTCTTTACCCTAAGACTTAATTTTTGGAATTGTTAAATGTGTTATGTAATTGAACCTTTTTGTCAAAGATATGCCAATTGAATAAAGAATATATTTCTCTTAATATCCCCATAATGTGCTATCAATTCCTCTATGAAAATGGAGTGAGATACAATAGAATCCTTTTTCCTTTGACAAATCCAGTTATGCAAAACATGTTAATCTTGTTTTAAAAACATGTGCAATATTTACCATTTGTAAGGTCGCCACTTGGTGTAGATTGAAGTATTGCTCCATTTGGAATATCCATGTTATATAAGTATTACCATCAAAATTTCTCATGTTGATCTTCGGAATGTAGTAGTTCCTTGGTCCTGAATTGAATCCATGATGATGTGGATCTTAGAGTGAAAAATCATGATTAAGGTTATGCAATTCAACATTTGTTCTCTCTAATTGTGATAAAATACTCCCCTTAGGTAACTGGGTTCCATTAGAATTATTCTCCTTATTTTCATGATTTTCTTAGATCTCAATATCCCTTTTAGGAATCCTCTTCAAGAGAATATTTTCCATAGTATTCATGGACTTTTGTATTCTTCTTTGTTTTCAATCATCTTCTTTTCCATTTCATTCTTTCATTTATCAATTCTATTTTAATGTTTTCTTGAGAACTTGATAGATCCACCTTTTTCAACAAACTACAATTCATTTCATTAGCTTTATTCTCCAATTGGGAGAACCTAAATTTTAAGTCTTTACTTTATTCATGATTCTTGTATGAGCCTTCAAGGGGTTTTATTGGCATAGTATATTTCTTTGGAGGCATAGTAATAGTACTTATATTTATCACAACTTTCAGACACAAAAAAATTGGATCTTCTAATAAATGTTTATGTCATGTGTAAGTTACACATCTTTGTTGGGACATGATATGATGTCAAGGAACCAAGAGTAGATATTACATAATAGAAAATTTGGAGGTTCTAGAGGTGAAATTACATCTATAGGACACACCCACCCATAATTGGAACTTTTAAAGCCCGAGAAAACCATACAACTTCACAAACTTGGCTTTCGACCAAAGGACTTGTAAAGACATTAGCGCACTAATCATCAGTGCTACAATAAACAAGAGTGATAACCTTATCTTGAACCAAATTTCGTATATAGAGATCATTTAGTTCGATATGCTTCATATTACTCCGTGCAAAAGTATTATCAACAATATGATTGCACTTTGATTGTCAAAGTAAAAGCAGGATCTTAATCTTCCACTCAAATTTGTTGAATGGAGTAAGTATTAGAATAGTGGATTGATACATCCTCCTTGGGTTGTTCAATTCTATGTGAACTATATTGAAATATTTTCTTTCCTCACAAACTCCTCCTGTGCTCCGATACCATGTAGGATTTTAAGCACAAGCATTAGAATCTAGTTGTGACATAAAATACACTAGCAGTTACAACACAATTGTGGAGAAAAGAGAATGAAATATCACTCTGTATACTAAGAGACTATAATACCAATTTTAATTGCTTGTATTTCATTTCTTTCCTTGAGTATATATTTATAAAAGTATCTTAGAGAGAAGAACAATTCACACTAGGTATGGGTTCCTTGTGCATGTATAAAAAAACAAAAATAAACCCCCTTTAGTTATAGTGAACTAGCCCAAAAATGGAATTATTTAGTTAAAAATGGAGTTGTGTCAATAATAGGGTTGAGTAAGGATAGGATGAGCCATAAATAAGTTACACATGAAGAAATAAATCATACATGTAACTCTTAACTCTAAAAATAAAAATAAATTCCAAAAATAGGGTTAAATCTCAAGAGATGAGTTTTCCAAGGATAAAAGGATAAATGGATAAGGGCAGTGCATAAGGTTATCTCTAGAAATATGAATGGAAGTGTGTAGTTGCATTATATGAGGAGGATAACAGTAAGGAAGTGAACCCCAGGTGCCATGTCACAACCATGTCACTCCCTAGTTATTTCCCAATTACTACCACATTTCATCCTACATGGAAACGTTTGCTAAAAATAAGCATACTAAAAACAATAGTCCTTATAAATAATAGGAAATGTGCACATACTCCAACAGAAAAAAATATATCTATCATAGAATTTTATCATGAATCCTAATTGAATTTATCACTATACGGCATCCCTTTTAAGGTATTTTTCGTGAACCCTAGTATCTCTAAGACCAACATAAATATGATAATGAATACAAGAGATGTCTCCTCTTTCATATAAAAAATAAGTGAAGGAGTCTAACATAAAATAAGGACATAAGCCCATACAAGTAACCAACAAGGAAACTCCACATACAACATTCTATAATAAAAGGATATACATGTGCCAAACTAGGGTATATCTAGCCCCCAAAATAAAATTTCCTCTTAGAATGGTCCTCCTTCGGATAAACACCTCTCCTGCAACATGGTTTGATATCCAACATATTATAGTATAATACTTCCCCTTTTATGTCAGTTTCCTAACCAAGTGTCCTCATGCAATATGCTTCTCTTTTAACTATGAGTCACATGTCCTCTCATGTACCTAATGTTATTATTATGTTTTCTAATATGATCACAAAGCTCCAATGATCATCCTCAACATATATTTCTCAGTCCATCATGTATTTCCATTAAGTATGCTTCTCAAATTGAGCATATTTAAGTCAAGTGTCCAATCTACAAGGTATATATCAAATGGTCCCAAGATCCAATGGCCAAGCTCCGTCCTCTAATTTCACATTGCTTCTCCTCCCATGTAGGTACCATCCTAATGGAGGAATCAAGTTCCTCATTGTGTGAACCCATTGGAATCATCATCCCAATGAAGTTAAAAACCCCCTAGTTAAGTATGGAATTCCATCACTCTAGCCAAGGTAAAGCATCATCCCAAACTAAGCCAACCATAAGTTCATGAAGCATTGACAAGGGGATAGGAGCCAACACTGCCATTGTAAAGTGAATTTTTTTTGGAATAGTCCTAAATCAAAACACTCCCTCTTTGCTATTATATCATACCTACTTTGTAAGGGTAACATCCACTAGTATAGGTCCCCACATGTTAACATCCAAACAATCACTATTGACAAAGTTGTGTCTCTCCCCAAGAAATCAACCAAACAATATACAACTAAACTTCTGAAAGGCACACATGTAAGAAAACCATAATAAATCCACTTGGTTTTCACTATCATCCTAATCTAATCATTGTTCCACTTTCTATGGGTTCCAAAATAATCATGAACATTTTTCAAATTGAAGGAATATCTCCTTGGGTTATTTCTTCCTACCATTGAACTTTAAAATCACCCCAAAACAAGGAAGACATCAATAATAACCTACCAAATTTATAACATCGTTAATTTCATCGTCATGAGAAAAAAAATTATAGCACCACATCAAGACCTAATTAGGACATTCTATAAATATAACCACATCTCGAAAAATACGAACACAAATGGATTATATCTAGAAAAAGTGCAAGAAAAAATCTGCATATATCAATCATAAATACTAAGTTCATGGTAAAAGAAACAACCAACAAAAGGATATCATCAATTATGAGCATGATAATACCTCTAATGAACCTAAATATATTCAACAATTGAATTATAAACCTTCACTATGTCACCTCCCTCTTCCAAAGGGAATAACAAAGCAAGAGTAACATTAAGTTCAACTTCCCTTTCCTAAGATAACCTGATCCAGAGATGAAAATTTTGCTCAAAAATTAAAGTGCCCATAATATTTCAAAAACAACGTCAAGTCGTAGTGTTTGTCATTCTGATTCCAACGAAACTTCTTTCGCCTCAATATGATGTCTTATGACAAATTTATGATGTTCTGATCATTTCGCCCAACACCTAAAAAACAATTGTTGGGTTGATGACTAGGTAGTCGTACCATTGATGTCAACATGTCTACTATGAGCGTACAGACCAATACTAGACTTCCAATTAGCAATTTCATATAGGTGTGAGTTGGAATGTTTTTATTGGTTGGTTGGTTGTGGTCCAATTAGAGGATGCCACATTTCCCAACCAGAGGTTACCACGTGGCAGCTTGGGATAGGCTAAAATTTTGTTAAGGGTCGGATAGCCTCAAGCGGGCTCAAACCCATGACCTCCCTCAACTGAATGCCAAGCATTACCACGACACCCTCATGGTATTTATTACCTCATATGGGCATCGACGTTATTTAAATTTTAGGTTGGCACCTTTTTGGAGGAGGGGTCAGGTGATCAGCCATGGTCCCCTATAACCTGCCTCTCCACAGGACCTCAACATAATGGAGTGAAGCTCGGGGACCAGCCTCAGCCCATGGTCATAGGTTACTACATGGCCATAGGCGTGCAATGGAACAACTCCAAGGAGTGAGGGGCTAGTCATATAGGCTGACCCCCATTCATGTCCCACCTCCACGTGACCTCGACGAAGGTGCTAAGTAGATAAGCAAAGTTTTAGGATTTGGTTTGGGTTCCCTGCCAATCCATGTAACCATTGGTGGAAGAATAGTGGGCTACTCTTATGGGGACGGGCAGTTAGCCCTGACCCTCAACCCTATGCGATTTAATGTGACCACAAGAATCAGAGTCAAGTGCAGAGTGGTGGGAGTGGCGGTTAACCCACCCCCTAGCCACATGGCCCATATAACCAAGAGAGGGGACCAAAGTTTGGGCGCAAAGGGTTATTGGAAAATTTAATGGTCTGACATTTTTCACCCTCGGTGGATGAAATTGTCACCTCCCAAGCAGAAAACAAGGCAAAATTGTTGCTCAATTAACATGTTATTCCAGTTTGTAAGACAGATAACAACAAAATGTTTGAGAGAGCCATAAGTTGAAGAGTTTTTGGCCTTTTGGAGCTCAAGAAGAGTCAATATAGGCATTTTTTGATATTTAGGATCTAATGGGGACATTTGTTTACTGATTGGAGAACATCTGAAGAGACTTTTTGCATGTTTGATTCCATGGGTGTCATGATCAATCAATGTTTTGGAGCAATTATTGAAGGCTTTCAAGCACGGAGAGGACCTTGTAGGGGTTCCTAGCCTTCATTTGTTTACTACAGTAGATGTGACTTGTATGGTACAACTCATGTTTGTCTTTTCTCACTATGTATTGTTGAGGAAAGATCTCTTTTTGTACTTAAATGTGGAATTGTAGTACTTGTATGCTCATTTTCAGATGGAGTAGAGGGTCTTTGTTGGAGAACCCTTTTCTTGTTGATTGTTTCATGAATGATTTTAGGTTGCCATGCTTTTTAGAGTGAGAGTTATTTGCAAGAGAACATTTCCTTGAAGGGAAAAATAACCACTCATATTGTTAGCAAACTTTATGTACTCTTCTTCACTCAATATATGAAGCAGTCTAGTTGTGTTAGCAGGCTTAGAGATGTAGCCCAGGAGGGGTGAACTCCATCACCAAATTTTGTGTTGTTTCTCTTCTTGAATGCCTTTATGAGTTAAATCATGATATTTTTTATTTATAAATTCACATGTAAACTAATTCATTAACCTTGAAGAGACCTTTACAACTTGTGTTTTTGTAAGACCCATTTTTACTTACAAAGTGTTAGAGGACAATCACTTTTTAGGAAGGAGAAGTTCTCCTCCAATTTCAGATCAATTAGTATTAGAGTTGGTTCTGAACAAGTCCCAAGTATGGGAAAGTGATATGAATTGGATCATTATATTGTTTTTCATCCATCTTATTTCATTTGGAGTGGAAAAAAGTGGAGGAATCAGCTCATGGGATCATTTTTACCTGCGTGACCCAACTTGGTGAAACAAGGTCTGAAACCTTCCAGGAACATTTTGAGGCATCAAACGATATTTTTTGGGGGGTAAAACTTTGCCACTTTGGTGTAGCACCTATTTATGCTATTATCGACACAGATAACTTTCCAATGGTGCAATAAGCGTGTCAATCAGAGTTTGTATACAAAAGTTATGCCACTCAGACATTGACCTTCCTGTTTTCACACCTATAGTTCAAGAGGATGTCGCGTCAACCCCCATTACTTATGGAAAAAGTTTAGCCACATGTTTATGATGTAAAATACTCTAGAAGAGTCTATATTTTAACTCTAGTTAAGAGTTGATGTAGTCAAAATTAACCACTAGTAGGCTATCAGGTTGTGTTATAACCGAGCCACTAGGAGGAAGAGGCATTCCATTCTTTCAAGAGAATTTTATTCCATAGATGAGCAAAGATAGCCAGGAGAGATAGGAGGTAGAGCACACGGAGAGGATCTATGCATTGTAGAAGCCCATAGGCCACAATCATTACTTCTTTGTACCTACATCCATATTTCCAGACAAAGACAGAGAGTGAAGCGGCCACACCTTCCAGGTGGGTTTTTCTCTCGAAAAGGTTTTCTAGAGAGCATATATTGTGTCTTATGTGTCTGTGTGAGATTATTTTGTGTTCTCTACTTTTCCGCATAATTTATATTCGTATGCATGCACTAATTATAGTTAAATACATAGATCTTAAAGTTTAATAAAACTGTAATAGTGTAAAATTTTAATATTTTAATATATTATTATCATATTTGTTGTGACGAATTGTTCAGTGGAATATCCATGGCATTTTATGGATCAACAAAAAGCTACAACTCCAAGAGCTAGAGGAGATGAATTTGTCTCTTTGAATGGAGAATGTTGCATTGAGAAGAATGATTGTAGTTGCTGAAGAGGAGAAGAGGCATATGCACCTTCAGTTGCAGCATGTGCTTGAGGAACAAGTTGGTGAGAGTTCCACTCTAGTGACAACAAATGATACCTCCAAAGTGAAGCTAATATGTGGGAATGGTCCAAACACTAGGTATGGACACTTTGTGGAGAATGACGCATGTGCATTTTTTCATCATCTTAGAGATTCTCATTATATGCATGTTGGCAAAAGTGGATGGCTTGAATCATCTTAAAATTCATCATCAACATATGAAGTAGAAAAGATGGGTGGCAAGTCCAAGGAGGTAATAAAAATCTCAAGTTCAAATCCTTTTGTTTATGTTAATAACACATATTTTGCATCATTTAAAAAGCATACTAAAGGCATTGGTATGAAGTTTCTAGCTTAGATGGGTTATGAAGGAGGAGGCCTCAGAATCAATGGCCATGGGATCACTAATCTTATTGTGGTGAAAGAGAGACCAAGATATCAAGGATTGGGATATGGTCATAGAGATTTTGGAGAGCGTTCTAAACTATTTGAGGTAAATAAATCATCAAAGGATGATATGTCACACCAAGATAGTAGTGATAATGTCAATTTGTCTCCCAAGAGATGAATGCTTCAAAGGACTTTTCATGTCAGCGTCTAGTCCACATCATCAAATTTGTAGCCCTAAGGACAGGTATAAATCTCATGGGAATTTTCTAAATGTTGGTAATTTTGATTATTTGTGGGACATGTACCCTTTCACTTCTTTTGATGTAGTTGACCATTGTGTGGTTGTTTGTGAGAAACACATGGTGATGGTCAAAAGAATGGAGAAAATTCTTGGCATCAAGCATGAAGAAAATCCTTCACATTTCAAGACTTCTTTGTCAGTGGGAAAGCGACAATAAGTTTGTACCCATTATAACATGCATGGGCATGGGAATGAAATATGTTGGAAACTATATCCACAACTTCATCCCAAGAAGGATAAATAGGTTATGCAAACCAATGCAAGGAAATAAATAGGCGGCGAAGAGGATATTGGCATCGTTCCTAAGGAAACCTTCAAAGTAGAATAGATGCAAAAGAGAACCCATAAGCCTAGGAGAGGCAGAGATTGGGTAGATTGTTTGTATAGTTTGTTGCTTTGTAAATTGTAAAATATTGTTGTTTTCATTACCTGTTTTTGGGTACTTTTGTAAAGTGAACAAGAATAATCACTATTTGCAACAAGTATGTTTTTCATTGACATGTTTTTTTATGTTGTCTTGTTTACAAGTCCAAATGTTTGAGGACTTTTGGGATGAACATTATTTGTCGTCTAGTTTGTATACAGTTGCATCAGTACTCGTTGATACAAGTGCTCAAGATGAAACTTGTTGTGAATGAAATCTTTGTTAAAGACTGTACAAAGAAATGACTATGTTTTTTGGACAAAGACAAGTGTGTCATTGAATTTTTACACCCAGATTACTTTTGTGTACAAGCTCAGTTTGAGGAGAGTAAAGAAAAGTTTGAATCGGTGCATGATAGACATTGAATTTCTTACGATTTCCAAGATGGAAAGTCAAGTTTATCTTCAACAATGGAACTTCAAGATGAAGTTGTTTGAGATGTGAAAGATGGATTTAAACATAATGTTCAGAATATTCAAGTCATCAATGTTTTTGTTCTTGCACGGTGATAAGAATTGTGGCTTGATTCTTAACAGAAGGGTAAGGTATTCATGCAAAGGATGGGTGGAGTACCTTGATTGGAGCTTGAAGGCATCAATTAAAAATAAAACATTAAGGATCAATTTTTTGGGAAAGTTTTGATTTTCAACGTCATTTTGTTTACTAGGAGAAGTTAACTTTTGGAGTCGAAAAGTTGCTAGTAGGGAGGTATGATCGGAAGATCAAAATTTTGCTCAAAAATGAAAGCTCCTAGAATATTTTAAAGCTGGTGTCAATTTGTATTGTTCATTTTTATGATTCTAACAACACTTGTTTCACCTCAATCCAATGTCATATGACAAAGTTATGATGTTCTGATCATTTGGCCCAACAGCTAAAAAAAATTGCAAGTTGTTGACTCGACAGTCATACTGTTGATGTCAGCATGTCTACTATGTGCGTACAGACCAATCCTAGCCTTCCAATTGGCAACTTCATATAGGTGCAAATTGTAATGTTTTTATTGGTTGGTTGGTTGTGGTCCAATTAGAGGATTCCACATGACCCAACCAGAGGCCACCACATGACACCTTGGGATAGGCTAAAAGTTTGTTAAGGGTTAGATAGCCTCAAGCGAGCTCAAACCCACGACCTCCCTTGACTGAATGAAAAGACTTATATTGTGCCCTCACAGTGCTTCTTACCCCATATGGGAACTGGCCTTATTTAAATTTTAGGTTGGCACCTTTTTGGAGGAGGGGTCAGGCGATCAGCCGCGACCCTTGGTCACCTGCCTCTCCACAGGACCTTGATGTAATGGAGTGGGGCTCAGGGACTAGCCCAGACCCCTCATCACAAATTACCACATGACCTCAGGTTCAAAACAAATTAGTGCCAAGGAGTGAGAGGATAGGCATATAACCTGGCCCCCAATCATATCTTGCCTCCACGTGACCTCGGGGAGGGTGCTAGGTAGATGAGCGAAATTTTGGGACTTGGCCCTGGTCTCGTGTCAGCCAACATAATTACCAAAGGAGGAAGGTGGGGGGTGGGACTTCAATGAGGGCAGGTGGTTAGCCCTAGCCCACGGCCTTATGGGCATTAATGTGACCACAAGAATCAAAGTCAGGTGCAAAGTAGCAGGGGTGGCGATTAGCCCGGCCCCTGCCCACATGGCCCATATAACTAAGAGAAGGGTTTGAAGTTCGGACATGAAGGGTAATTGGATAATTTAATGGTCTAACATTTTTCACCATCGTTGTGTGAAATTGTTGCCTCCCAAGCAGAAAACAGGGCAGAATTGTCGCTCGATTAATAGGTTATTCCAGTTTATAGGATGGATAACAACATAATGTTTGAGAGAGTCATAAATTGAAGAGGTTTTGGGATTTTGGAGCTCAAGAAGAGTCCACATAGGAGTTTTTGAACATTTTGGATCCAATGGATACCTCTGCTTACTGATTGGAGCACATCTGAAGAGAATTTTTGTAGGTTTGATTCCATGGGTGCCATGATAAATCAGTGTTTTGGAGCAGTTATTGAAGGCTTTTGAGCATATATAGGACCTTGTAGGGGTTTATAGCCTTAAGATGCTTAATGCAACAATTGTGACTTATATAGTACATCTCATGCTTGTCTTTTCTCACTATGTCTTGTTGAGGAAATCTCTCTTTTTGTACTTCAATGTGGAATTGTAGTACTTGTATGGTCATTTTCAGATGGAGCGCATGGTCTTTATAGGAGGACCCTTTTCTTTCTAATTGTTTCATGACTAACTGTAGGTTGTCATGCTTTCTAGAGTGATAGTTATTTGTAGTAGAATGTTTCCTTGAAGGGGAAACTAGCCACTCATATTGTCAACAAATTTTATGTACTCTTCTTCACTGAATATATGGAGTGGTCTAGTTGTGTTAGCAGTCCCGGAGATGTAGCCCAAGAGGGGTGAACTCCATCACAAAATTTTGTGTTGTTTCTCTTCTTGAATGCCTTTATGAGTTAAATGATGATATGTTCTTATTTAGAATTTCAAATGTAAACTAACTTATTAACCTTGAAGAGACCTTTAAAACTTGTGTTTTCATAAGACCCATTTTTACTTGCAAAGCATTAGAGGACGATCACTTTTTAGGAAAGAGAAGTTCCTCCAATTTCAAATCATAATCCAATCACCTTGTCACTGGTAATAATCACCACTCCCATTAGCTACAACCTTGGAATTAGTGATTGATTCCACCACCATAAGTACCACAAGATGACCAATATCTTAATATCACAATCTATCATATCCACGATCATTATATCCACAAATTTATGATATGTACACCAGTACAATCCCAAGGAATAACACTTGAAGCTCCCTACCTCCCCTACAATCACTAAAGTTGAGAAAGGTCACCATTCTTATAAATCCTTGAGTCATGACTCAACCCAAAGAGATCAACCACTGATCATCAATATATAACAATTTGAGTCACTACATTCTAAGCTTCAAATATTTCTCAAGGGATTGTGGTAAAGGCCGTGAGTTTGGATTGTGCATTTTGGGTGTGATGCTCTAATTTTAGTGAAGGAAATTTGAAAGGGCTTTTGAAGAAGGTGATCCATCATCTCTGGTTCTCATGGGTCTTTTATTCTTATGTGATTTTCCTATAAATACTTGAAGTTGGGACCCTTGAGTGTTAGATATCATAGTAAATGATTTCTCTATAATAGGATAATTTTTCTGGGATCTTGGTTATTTATTCCAATTTTGAATATTTCTCAAGGGATTGTACTAAAGGTTGTCTATTTGGATTCTTGTTTTGGGTCTGGTTCTCTAGCTCTTTGGATGGACATTTCAAAGGGATTTCGAAGAAGGTGACCTCTCATATTTGTTTCTCATGGGTCTTCTATTTTTATGCACTTTCCCATTGGATTTCCTTTTTTAAGGAATTTCATGAGGAATTTATGTTGAAGAGTCTCGACTATAGTTTCAATCCTATAAGGACATGCAAGGTGACTATATCTTCCACCTTAATTCTCCTGTCTCTCATTCTAGACCTATATTTCTTAGCATAGTTTGGTTGGTGATGCAGGAGCATCTGAGCACCCTTCATTAAAATCGGAATCCAAAGCTATGAAAAGGGAAACATGGACAATCATTATAAATCGGGGAAAATTCTGTTTAAATAGAGCTAAATTGATGGAATTGATAAGTCTCTAGAAGGCTTAATTAAATGTAATTATCTTCCATGTATACGAATAAAGAGATTTAGGGGTTTTATTGAGTGATTCTAGGTGGTTTGTGGGAGGAAATCGTGGATCCTAGATGATCCACGATTTTGTAATTTCCTATATAAAAGAGTCTGTGTTGTGTGAAAGGGATAGATAAGGATACAATGTAGTTGAAGGGCAATTTGTGACTAAGGCCATGAGGCCTTAGCCTATAATCGAGTTTTGTATATAATGGAAATATACGTGTTATTGTACATCTGCGTGTTATTTGAGTTTTGTCTGTCTGTGTCTTTATATATACGTTCTTTCTTGTAAAGTTGATAAATTGCGTGTGTGTGTGCGCATGTAAAGGACGAAGTTCCTGTGAACTTTGTCTTAGATAAAGTAAGTCAGATCTGTGTTGGATTAGAGAAATGGTCAATGGAGCAGAGGTGTTCAATCGAAACTGGAGTCAATTGAATAGCACAGGGGAAACCGTCGGATCATCTAGATTGATGGATAATATTGGCGAAATGAGAGAACACGACTAAATTGTGGGAATCCGATGGACGAAGATCCACGGTGATCACACAGAAACTTGCAAGCAAGTTACCTCGGCTGACGGACCTGAGAAAATCATTTAAAAGAGTTTAAGGTTTTGAAGGCTCAGGCTGTCCGTTGAATGGATGATCAGACGCATATCGCGTCGGAAGATGTACACAAATTAATTCCAAAATCGGGTGCGACAAGGTTCTATACAATGAGATTAAAAACTCATTGAGTTCTGGCCATCTAGACCGTTTGTTGGGTGATTGATCAAACGGTAATCACACGTGAACAGGTGTGTGGGTTAACGAACCTGAGCGGACCTAATATGTTATGAACGAAAGTTTATTTCCTTTTGGGTTCCAGCCATAAACGTTCAATGAAGGACCGACATTGATTGATTGGGTTTCTTTTTTATTCCATTGATTTGAAGGCTTCTGAAATATATGTGGGCCCATAACCCACAGGTCCATGTATGTATTTTTAAAGAGACAACTTAGCTATCATCAGTTGGTAGTTTTGATGTTTAGAGTGAAATTATGGAAAATAAATATATATTGGAATTCTAAAGGACCCTAAGGATACATGAATAAATTAAGTCTAATGGGACCTCACTATTCTCATGAAAAAAAAAAGGTGCATGTGAACAAATATACATCTGCCTCTTAACATGTATCCATCAGGCATATAATGGTTCAATGTAAATAATGGTTTGATGTTTTGGAAGGTGGATGTAGTATGTTGTGAAATTTGGAATTCAAGCTTCAAAAGGATTTCCTCCCCTCAACATTAAACAACAAGGTCTTCGTTAGATCTACTCAAGCTAAATTCAAGGAAGAAGAAATGGTTCTCTAATTAAAGGCATTGATAGGTATCAAGAAATAACACTCTCCCCTCTCAAAAGTTGGTCACAAAGAAGCTAACTATCTACATATATTTCATTAAGTCTTCCACTTCACTGTTTTGTTATTGTGCACACTAGTACTATTGAGCTCATGTTGTTTTCCTTGCAGTCAACCTCAAATATTCATGTCAAACAGTTCAATATTTCTTCTTCCATCATAGGCATATAAGTCCTATGAGATTCATCATAAAATTTTTAAATTAAACCATTATTACTTTCAACATAGAAATTCTTCAAATTAGTAATTTATATTTATCTCTATTGCTACCTTTTGCCTTGACTTTGCAATCACTAAGTGAGTGGTGTATAAAATCCATAGTTCCACACATTATTTAGCTCCCTCTTTACTGAGGAAGGTCCACATTGTCCACTTCTAAGCATTATAGGAATCCAAAGCATGTCGCCACTTTTTAAGACCTACAAGAATCCAAAGCATGTTACCACTTGTTAAGACCTACAGGAATCCAGAGCACATATCAAACTATGGATATACTACTCCACACAATATTTCTGTATCACTCCATCCTCAAATTAAACTCATTGAGTAGTTTTGAATAGAAACAAGCACTCGGTGGAAGTCACACTGCTCCACACAGTCTTTTCGTACAACTCCAAACTGGCTTCCTCATGCTCACATCCCACTGAACATGGGGATATCATCTACTATTAACGTAAGCATCTGTCGATAGGAATATCATTTCACCTACATCATGACACCTCCATTTCACCACACCTTCTAGGCATGTTATCACTCGGTAATATCCCAGGTTGTAAAGGAATTGCAGAGGTAACCACAAAACCACTTTAAAGTTTAGAAGCTGGACCTTCTAAACTCAAAGAGGGATCTCTCTATCAGATTTAGCTTTGCTGCTTTAGGATTTTAAGCTAGATGTAAGGTTAAAAGTTTGGTTTTTTGAATTGTTTAGTTGAAATTGTAGAGAAAGGCCATTGGGAAAATGAAGTCAAAGTCCTTAGGGTGATTAGATATAGAAATATCAAAATAGATGTAACAGGGCAAGTTAGGCAGGTTATTAGATCTTTGTAGCTTGATGGAGTGATAGAGAGGAAAAGCTTAAGGTTCGATTAAAAATAGAGCAGTTAAGAATTCTATATTTAATTTCAATTTGAAAACATAGATATTGCTTATAAGCCAAGACAGAGTGTAATTAAAAAAAATTCAAACTTTCATTTTCTTTAAACAATATACATTATAATAATATATGGAAAAAAAAGATACTCCAAGTTTACAAAAGAAAAAACATCACCAATTCGCCCGACACAAGAATCCTCAAACATATTTCTGTATTAAATAAATGGTCACTTTCAACTCAATGAACAACTTTACATCAATAGCATGCTTTCTTCATCCAAGCTCCAACATTTGTACTTCGATTTATCAAGTATTTAAACAAAATTATCAAAAAATATCTTGAGTGAAAACCTTAAAATCTTTTACAAAATATCCTAAATTGTTTGTAAAAAAAGAACAAAAATATAGATAACTTTAATCTGCTAAATCTAGTGGAACTATCTTGGAGGGTTGATGTTGATGACTGGGCCTAGAAAATTATTTCTCGGTTACTAAAGATAAAATTGATTTTTAATCGAAGAGTTGACACAAATTGTCCCATTTGTCTTCATCTGGAATGGGCATTTTAACTAGCTTTCTATAAATTTCATCTACCTCGGTATATTTATGGAAAGTTTGTTTCACCAAAAATAAATGCTTGACTTCATCTCTGATAAGCAGATCAGATTCTGAAGCCTCCATGAAACATTTTCCTGTGATTGTGACTTTGAGAGTAGAAAATTTTGATTTGTCCCATATTATTGGGTACAATTTCTGATGGTAATTTGTTAGTGGAACTAACTTGTCTCTAATCCCCTTTAGTCCTGGTAGTCCCTTTAAATGTAATACATTGAATTTCTTATGGAACTTTTGGATGTTAGTCTCCAAATGCTAATACTTGTTTTCCAATTGTTCTAGAAAATTCCTTTTAGTAAGGACTCTCCTAACTTCCAAAATAGTCTTTGTTCTATCTGCAATTTCAAATTCTGCTAACTCATCCTTGGTCTTTCAATTCAAAATTTTAATTAAAGTATTAGCTTCCCCTTGCCTCTTGTTACACAACATTTTGTCACTATCCCTGTACACCCCATTCCTTGATCCTGGAGGCCCTCTACAGTGAACCCTATATGCTTTCCCTTCATGAAGAAACTCCCATTGTGTCCCTCTTCATGAGCAAAACAATTCCCTTTTGCACCATTTCCCCAAAATCTTCTATTTTTCCCAGTTTACAAGACTGGCACTAATGACCCTTGTCCTCCTCACACAAATATGTAGAGATTAACAATGTCCCTAGCATCGACCAGAGTGACTGAGCTTTGTTCCAGTCACGTGAATCCTCTTATGGAAAGTTTTTTAAATAAGGAGCCGAAGCTTCTAGCTCTAGAAAGCTTCATAGCAAAAGTCTGGTAAATGGTTTGGCCAGATGGAGTTGAGGATGTTAGTTTGGGATCCTTTCCTCTATAAGAATGAAACTACCTTAAGAGATAAGACCTTCTCCCATGAGAAGAGGAACCATCTCTCATCCATTCATGCTATATAAACCTCCATTTTTCCCAAGCACAAGCTAGTGTTAATGTTGGTGTGCTAGTGCTAATTAAGTTTGGAGTAAACAACAAGCTATTCATAGTTGTAGCTCTCTAGTTGTGTGAGGGAGAAGTATGAATTTGGTTTAGTGTGAAGCCTAAAGGGAAGATCCTTAAAACTATCATTGTTGAGGCCATCACGGAATGCTAACGAAAGTGTGTGGTAACCTGGTTTTGTCGGAGGAGAATAGCAACGTCAAGGCAACGGTTGTAATCTCTTCCTGATTCAATATATATGCAACTATCAATTGATTTCCTACATTATGTGTCATCTTACATTATGGCTTAAAGTTTCTTGACTTGTTAAGTAGGTTGAATTACAATTTGTTTATTATCACAATTGTTGTTTTTTATTGTTTACTTGTTTCAGATGTTTGAAGAAGGAAACGAGAGATAGCTAGAGCGAGCAAGCAAGGTCATCATCAAACAAGATAAGTGTTCTAAGAGGTAGGCCCTCTTAATTGGTTCTAACATAAGGAAATCTTCCATAGAATGTATCAGTTGTGGGTAGACCCATTATCAGGCTAGAGGAATTGTTTGTGTCTACACTCATAATTTTACTTCACCAAAAATTGGCAACTTCGTTGGAGATCCAATCATTCTGTTTGTTTGCTTTGAATTTCATGGTTTTGTGTGAACTTTTCTAGTTTCGCCAATTCCCTTTGGTTCTGTTTGTTCTCCTTTGCTTATTGGTATGAGTTTGAAATTCATAGTAGCAAGTCTAGTCCCAACTTTTAATTTTTTATTTTTTTCTTAGCTTCCTCGCTCAGCGTGCTTAATTCGCTGACAATCGCGCTGATTAGCGTGATATTCTGAGAAACAGTCGTGCTCACCCCCTTCTGGCGTTTGTTGTCAGTTAGGCAGTTGCGCTAATGCCTGTAAGTGAAGATTAGGGTTTTCCCCAACTCTTGGCCAGTGTTGTTTTCTCTCATGATTTCAACCCTGTAAGCCTTTTAGACCATCTTCTCCCTGACTAGAAAGTTGCTTTTCATTTGGTTTGTTGTTGATTTGTCATATTTCCACTTGATTTCCTGGGTCATTGGATAGTTACTGGCACTAGGGCATCTATATTGCCATCCATTCAGCTAATTGTGAACTCAGTGAGTCGAGTTGTTGGTGCATTTACTCCTCGCTTTTCGATTACGGTCCTTCTACGGCTTTGACCTCCATTACACAAGTTTGAAAAAATTTTATTTGCTTGTCTAAACATTTCTTTTCCGGCATGGATCACATTACTTGTCGTTTTGGTAAATTCATTTTTTCATTAGTTTGAAAGAGATTCTCTTTTCATTTTTTTCATTTGCTTGAAGAGCTGATTGTCTCGAAAACTTTTCTATTGAAGTGTTTCATGAGAAAATTCATTTCGTCATTTTGTGAAAAGTATAAAATTCTAGTTTGCTGCATCAGTATGCTATAGTATTTAGCATCATTGAAGATTAGGATTGCATTAGCATTTGAAAAGAATTAGAACTCTCTTTGTTTTTGAAAGGACTGTTACGAATGTACTTGTTAGGAAATTAGGAATTGGAATGTATTTTTCATTAGTTTATTTTCTCAAAAAGTGAAGTAGTAAAAAATCATTTTTCTTTCAGTTTCTTGGTTGTTTGCATTCGATTGTGTGTTTTCTACCCTCTCTAGTATAGACAATTCATCAAATTGAAAGGGTCTTGTCTCATTTAGTTGCATTTAGGGTTTTTCGAGTCACATCACTAAGGCCTAAAAACTGAGACATAACTCAAGATAAACTTTAAAATGAATTCAATTAACCCAAGGCACATTTAAAATCTAATGATCACATCTAGAAGGTCTAGGCTAGAGATGTGTTTCAACGTCTTTAAACCTAGAAGTTGTCGTTAGCTTCGGCGCTAGACAACACTAGTACGGATTTGTGCTCCCTATACCGTTGAGTATATAATGGGAGACCCTCTAGGCTACAATCCAATATCCATAGAAATCCAAGTCGGCCACCTTGCAAACGTGATACACAGAACACAACATTCAGGGAGATTGCCTGCTCATACTTCTCGGTTCGCCGGGAGGTATTCTACAGTTCACGGTTGCCTGGTAATCCTTTTTACCTAGATCATCCAGAGTAGTCTTTTGATATTTTTTACTCATTAAAATTAAAATATCATTTGAGTGTTTGTCCTTTTGAGCTCGTTTCCAATCGGAAGTCATAGAGTCATCTTTGTTTCTTTCTCGACTCTTAAAACATGAAAGAGCACCAGTCTATTTATGCATCTTAAAAAATTGATTGCCTACGATCTTATATAATCCTGTTAGTCTTTTCTAGACCAAATCGTGAGTTTTCTGTGAAGAAAATTTTAAAGCCTTGAACTTTATCTCTCCTTTTCCTGTTAACTAAGACAAGTTCATTGTGGTTGAACCATCTGGTTCACCTAGTTCCTCTTCCTCTCCTCCTTCTGAAAGATTGTTTGAGGAGCCTTTTCATGAATTACCAGAGTCACTCGAGGACCAAGGTGTTGAACTCAGAATCATTCTGAGCATTCAAACTTTGTCATCTCATCCTCTGCCTACTTCAGATATTGGGTCACCTACTGATTTTGTCCTGGAATCTCCGGACAATCCCGTCCAAACTCCCGAGAGTTCACCGACTATTGACAGTCAGCTTGGACTGGTTATCTATCCTCCCAATCCTTTGTTCGACCCTATTGCGATATCACCACAGTGTCTGTACAGTCCATACGATCAACCAGATGTTCCTTTGGAATTATCCCCTTGTATGTCTTCGATTGTTCATCTTCGTTTGTTCCCATCTATGGAACCTGAAGGTAATGCTCCAATCACGTCTCCGAATGAGTTAGAAGTTTCTAATCCACACACTATCGAGGAGGAAGAATATCCATTTCCTCCTAAAGGTTTCCCCTATATAGGGAGCATTCCCATTAGTGTGTATCGGGAATTTCCGCCTAATTATGTGTCTTTGGCACAATTAGTTTTAGGTACACCTAGTGCCTCATCACTTTACCATAACCCTATTTGGGCATCTAGTGCAATGCCTACTACAAGTCCGTTCGTTGTGAACGAAACCTCCCAACAGGCCATTACTTCAGTCGCGGTGCAACCCACTATTATGAGCCCTCTTGTATCTTCTGTCCCAGTCACTCGTCCAGTTCAACCGGTGGTCTCGAAGAATGTTACTATCAATTCTTCGATCCCTCCAGTAAGTGGCCAGGCTGTGCCACCATCTGGGGGGGAAGATTCTAAGTGTTTCTATGGTGTTAGCCACCACCAATGTGAGTAGCCCATAGGCTCATATGGTTGATATGAACCAACCTTCTTCTAGAGTTATTCAAAACCCTACTGGTCCTGTTGGATCAAACAATGTCCAGTACCAACAAGTTCAAAATCCCATTGGTCCTTCTGGGTCAAGTAATTTCTAGTATCAGTAGCCTTATGATGCTCAAGTTCAGTACCAAACTCCTTACGTTCCATATGGTTCTCAAGGAATGGTCAATCTGCCTTACATCCTTCAGTTTGGGTAGTACGTTCAGCATGGCTCATCTACTTTTCAGGGTGGCTATGGCCAGATTCAGTTTGGAAATTTTCCAAGCATTGTTCAAGTACCCTTGCAACAGCAAGGACAACCTTTGCAGCAACAAGGGAAACCTTTGTTGCAGCAAGGACCGTCCATGCAACAACAAGGGCAGATGATACCATAGCAAGGTCAATTGCGACAACCGTTGGGGCAACCCTCGCAATAGTTGCAGTAAACCATGCAGCAGCAGATGCAATATGCTTCACAAACCTCCTAGCCTATGTCTTCGCAAGGCCAAACTCTAGCCCCAGGTGCAGCTTTTGCAGCCGCAAGGTCAACCCTTACAGCAGCAGAACCAACCTAGGTAGTAGCAACCCTTATATACATATCAACAGGGTCAAACCTTGCAAAGACAAAGCTAGGGACAAGTCCTGCAGCAACAGGCCCAAAATCCTAATGTCCTAGGTCTGCAAGTACATAATCCTTTTTCTCAAGGGCCGCAAGTACATAAACCCTATGTCCAAGGGAAACAAGTGTACAATTCTTATGTCCAAGGACAGCAGGTCCAAAATCCTCTTGTTTAGGGGTAGTAGGTTCTTAACTAGTATGCCCAGGGACAACAAGTACAATATCCATATGTCCAAGGTCAACATGCTCAATAGCCTCTTAACCTGTATGTTACTCATCAGCAACCTATGACCAGAATGTTCCAAGGTTTTCAAGGTCAAAATCCTCCCTATGGCCAAGGTAACCCACAATGGGGGCAGAATCAAATGCCATATGGCCAAAATCACCCACTATGGGGCCAAAATCCTTACCAGCAGGGATGGGTTCCTCCCATTGGACCTGCTTATCGACCTCTAATGCCTTTTAATACTCAATTTCCATTCTTTGCCACACTAGAGTTGCCAGATGTGTCTCGTCTTAAGAATGATCCAATCCTTTATTTGCCATACTAGCCTCCAGTTTTGTCCAAGATCCCAAGTGATTATCCTAAATTTTATGGGAAAGCGAAAGAAGATCCTCAATCCTATGTGATGACATATCACTTTTGGTGCTCTTCGAATTCTTACATTGACGATTCTATTTGTCTCTGTCTTTTCCAACAAACCCTCACAGGTGTTGCAGCCAAGTGGTACATCGAGCTTCCTTGAAGTACTTACCATGACTTTAACTCTTTAGCCATGGCTTTCCTCACACATTTCTAGGTATCAGTTCATTATGAAATTGGCACCTATTTACTCATGTCGCTTAAGCAAGATACTACAATGCACATCTCTGATCACATCCATGAATGGAGATGTAGACGTTGCCTGATCAAATTTGAGATCGCTGATGAGTTGCTCACCGAATGGTTCACTAAGTCATTTGTAGCTCCAATTGCTCGCAATATAGCTATGGGTAGATGTGTTACTAAATAACAAGCCATTTCTCGTGCCCAATAGTTAGATCTTGTTTATTCTCAGTCTGACACTTTATATGAGTTATTACCTGCTGCTTCACGACCATCATCTGATCCCACGACATCGAAGTTGCAGGCTACATCTCCTGTTGATGGACTAATTGGTTTAGTGTCCCAGACCCCTGCTAAATCTTCTTCTAAAAGTCGGTCTTAAACACTTCTTCCAATAGTTCCTCCCAGAATCCACCTAGCCTGGTAAAACCTCAGAGGTCCATGTTTTCCAGTCTACCACAGCGGACAAATCCTCGAAAGGTAAGAAGAAAGGAAAAGGAAAAGGTAAAGCCGATGCCCCAAAATAGGGTCCTTCTAAGTCGTCTGCTAGTGATTCTTCACAACGAAAACCTAAGTATCCGTGCCTCATTTGCGAGGAGGATCACTTTACCAAGGATTGTCCCCGATGATCCAAAGTTAGTCGATTGCTCAAAGGGACCCCAACTGTCGTAAAAGATTTGTTTCCATCTCAACGGAATCAAATGGAAGACCAACCTCAATCATCTACTTCCTCAAGATCTCAAGTGTTCATGATGAGCACACCTATTAATGTGGCTACTAGATCAAAAGATTACCAAACTCCTGCCTCGACAGCCAGGAAACAAAAAGAGGCTACCCCTTCTTCTTCTTCCTTGAGTTCTGGCCCTCTTCATATCGAGCGCCCTAACCTTGATTCTGCTATACGACCACCTGCTCAAGGTGTGCTAAGGAAATCCTCATACAATCCCAACGCTCCAGCCGCTCAACACTACAATATTGTTGAAGTTATGGCTCAAGCGCCGTCAGATATGTCGACTCTCGAGGTGCTCCAAATCTGTTCATCTCAACGGAAATGTTTGTTGTCAACTATTGGGGGAATTGATCCTATCAATTCCAATTTGATATGTTTTGATCTAGAGAACCATGTCCTGCGCCAGCCTCATCAGATTGCTTTTCTCATTCAGCTAATCATAAATGAGAAGATCATCCATAGAATTGTCAATGATGAAGGTGCTTATTCTTGCATCATGCCAATCACATGCTGGAAGGTCATTGGTTCCCCTACTTTGAACCAATCCCCGAACACTTTGGAAGCTTTCGACGGGCACGATTCGCGACCCTTCGATGTCTTACCTAACCTTGCCATTACTTTGGAGGGTAAAATAATACAAGTCGAGGTAGATATTGTTGACGTTAATCTCAATTATAATCTTCTACTCGAACATAGCTAGACCCATGCCATGCATGTTGTATCCTCCTCCCTGTTCCACGTGATTTGTTTTCCCCATCAAGGGAAGATCATCACTGTTGACCAGCTATCCTTCTTTGCCTCTTCCTCCTCGGATGGCAATGTTCTGTATGTTAAGCACACTGGTGCTCCCTAGGAGAGTGTGGGGGAAGGTCTTTTTAAAGATTTTGCCTTGATGTGAATTTTTCCACTCCCACCTCCTCATGTTGCCTCTATCAACATGATCTCGGTTAAATCTGATCCTTGGGTCATACCTTCACTAGATCTTGTTGATACTTGGGGCGAGGTTATGCCACTTAATCCTACTGAAATCAATTACATGGAGATTGTTTCAGCCTCAAGTTCCATATCCTCTGATTCTCCTATTTCGAGGACTTCTCTTCATACGTATTCTCAATCCCCGTGGCTTGGTTCTTCAGAATCTCCTGATCCCTTAATTGAGACTTTTCTTGCTGAGGAAAGTATCATGGAAGTAATGTCTCTCAAGGCACCATCTTGGAATGATACACATCATCATTCCTCATTCCTACCTCGCCCGATAGTCATGTTTTCCGGTCTCAAAGAGTTCTCTTCTCAGTTTCCTTCCCCCTGCTTCTGACACTGATCCTCACTCATGAAGTATGGTCGGAAGGAAATTTGGGTAATATTACCCAAACGATGTCAATTGATATTTCTATCAAGCCTGGTATCATTGAACATGTCCATATCGGGTAACTTGTTCTCCGAATGAGATCAAGACCTATACTCGTCTGTTTCAAGAATTCTGTGATGTGTTTGTGTGGTCATATGAAGAAATACCTGGCATTGATCCTAGCATTGTTGTGCACGAAATACCAACTTATCCTCATGCGAAGCCCATTTTCCAACAACTCTGCCGAGTGCATCCTAGGAAAGCCAGAGCTATCAAGGGTGAAGTTGAAAAACTTCTCAAAGCTGGATTCATCTATCTGATCCCTCTTATAGATTGGGTGTTAAATATTGTCCCAGTGGTAAAGAAACAAGGCACGTTCTGTGTTTGCATTGATTACCATGATCTCAACCATGTCTGTCCTAAGGATAACTACCCTACTCCCTTCATTGATCAGATCATTGATGAATGTGATGGGAGAATTTTTTTTTTCCTTTATGGACGGTTTTTGTGGTTACAACCAGATTAATATTGCACTGGTTGATCAAGAAAAGACAACTTTTATCTATCCATGGGGAACGTTCATGTACAAAAATCTCCCTTTTAGCCTCAAAATGTCAGGGCTACATTTCAGAGGGCGATGTCCTATGCATTTCACAATATTCGCAACATCGTTCAGCCTTACTTGGATGACCTTCCCGCTCATTCTCGTAGGCGCGAAGATCACCCCGACCATCTTCGATAAATTTTTCTTCACTGTAGACACTACAAAGTTCAGTTAAACCCGAATAAATGTGTTTGCTGACGAGAATCTGGATGACTCCTCAGCTTTATCATTTCCAAGGATGGTATTCTCCTTGATCTGCTTAAAGTTGAGGCCATTGTAAATTTACCCCCTCCATCTTCATTGCACCAACTCTAGAGCCTCCAAGGAAAGGAAAATTTCCTCCGTCATTTCATACCCAATTATGTTGGGCTAGCCATAGGATTTACCTGGTTGCTCAAACAAGGAACGCCCTTTTCCTGGGATGAGGTTGCCCAAACGTCTTCCGATGACCTCAAGGTTGTCCTCATAAATGCTTCTTTGCTGCATCTCCCTGGATTATCATTGAGATTACTTCCTTTACCTAGCTGCAGCCCGTAGCACTATTACTATGGTCTTGGTCCAAGATGATGACGAAGGCAACGAACCTGTTATCTACTACCTTAACCATAATCTCCTCAACATCGAAACACTTTATGCCCATGTCGAGAAGTTGGTTTTGGCTATCGTCCAGGCTATTCAACGCTTTCAGCACTACATCCTCTTACGCACTACTACAATTTCTAAATGCAACCCCATGACTTATATTCTGACTCATCAGTTGCTGGGGGGCAAGTATTCCAAACGGATTGTCATCCTGGAAGAATTCGATTTGGTATTTATCACTGCCAAATTTAAGAAGTCACTAGTTTTCGCTGAGTTGATTTGTTCCCTTCCTTCTACGTCTCTCCCTACTGGTGTAAATGAACAACTTCTGGATGAGACTCTTTTCCTGATCAACACCCTTGACCCATGGTATGGTGATATCATTATGTATCTCTAGACATCCACATTCCGGTCTGCGTTGACTAAGGATGATCGCTGACGGATTCAGCATCACTCCCAACCCTACCATTATTGGCGATACTTTATACCGTATCAATGTCAATTCATTTCTTTGCCGATGCCTTATGCTCGAGGAGGCTGAGAGAGTTCTCAATGACTGCCATTCTGGGGCAAGTGGCACTCATATGTCTAGCTACACTACCGCTCAAAATATCCTTCGTGCTGGTTATTTCTGGTCGTCCATTTTCAAGGACTGTATCCTTGCTTTTTGTAAGTGCCATGAATGCCAAATTTACCAATGCAAGATGTGTGACCCACCTGCTCACCTACACTCTGTCATTATCGTTGGTCCTTTTTCCAAATGCGACATCAACTATATGACATGTAACCCTCATTCGGCTGGGGGGCATCATTATATTATTGTCGTTGTGGATTATTTCATAAAATGGGCCGAAGCGATGCCTACATACTCTACAGATGATAAAATGACAACTCAATTCCTTTTCAATCATGTTATTTCCAAGTTTAGTGTACCTAAATCCATTGTCACATATCATGGCTCCCATTTCTGAGATTACATGATGGATGAGCTGACCTCTACATTGGGTTTGCGCCACGATGGCTCAACCTTGTATTACCCTCAGGCCAACAGTCAAGTTGAAGCGGTCAACAAAGTTTTGGTTACAATGCTTTAGCGTACTATTGGGATGCACAAGTCAAATTGGCATCTCATGCTCTTCTCAGCTCTATGGGCTTACCAAGCCTCGACCAAAGATGCAACTAGTTTCACACCATTCCAGCTTGTCTAAAGTCTGGAAGCAATGTTATTGATTGAATGTGAGTTTCCTTCACTCAACCTAGCTATCGAAATCTCCTCGAAACATCGCCTCAGAAAGAGCACCTCTTATATTTAGAACGGCTAGATGAGACTCATCGTCTTGCTGCTTTGGTTATCGAAGCACAAAAGAAACGAGTCAAGTCGCATTTTGATCGGTCGGTCTCCCACCGCGCATTCTCTGAGGGTGATTTGGTTTTACTATACGATCAAGCTAATGATAAGTTGGGGGAAGGCAAGTTAGAGCCCATGTGGCATGGGCCTTCCATTGTAAAACATGTTTTACAAAAGGGGGCCTATGAGCTTATTGATTATGAAGGAAATCCTTTGGACAAGCCCCAAAACAGGATTTATCTCAAGAAGTACTATGCTTAGGTCATCTTACATGGTTATTTCTGTACGTTAGTGTGTCATTGATTTTTGTATAGTGTGGTTTGGAGTGTTAGTTTTAAAACAACTTTCCTGTTTACTATGTTTTCCCTGCTTTGCAGATGTTTGTGATTCATCACATCGGTTTCATTGATGGTGCTTGTTGTAGTACCTGAAACCTATCATCTACATCATGGGCTATTTATGACCCTCACGGTGAGTTGATTGATCTTCAAGGTATTTGTTTAGGTCGCACAACTAACAACATCGCTAAATACATTGCAGTCATCGAACTGTTGTTAGAAGCCATTGCTCTTGATATTCGAGAGTTGGTTGTCAACCTGGATTCACAACTTCTTGTCCTTCAACTCAACGGACAATATTCCATTAGAAACCCTCAGATATTGAGAATTTATCTTCGTAGTCGTCTATTGGAAAGGAATTTTGATTACATTTCATATCATCATATTCCTAGATGCATGAATACATTGAGAGATGCATTAGTGAATTATGTGTTGGATAGACATTTGTGAAACATGTGAAAAAAAACAAATCATTTGTACCATAGTAAGCAAGAAAATACAACATAAATATATATGGTGATAATGTTTGATACATCAAAACCCCAAAAAATAATATGTGTGTTCAAAATAACATTGTCGGCTCGCAGGCCTCATATATCTATGGCTCGCAGGCCTAAAAAATGTAAAATGTTGGACCTAGGAACTTATCAACATGGTGATCATGGTATCATGACACAGCTCATGCAATACGAGTAAGAAATCGATAGATCTGATCCGATGCTCCCACCGCGTGTCTCTAGTACTGGAAAGGAATGTCTCCCACCTGATCATACTCTGGAATACCACGAGTCAACTTGTCAAGGTTCCTCACAATCTCCTCCTTGTTGTCACTCTGCTCCTGATAAGGAACGACGACATCAAACTAGCGAGTGACGCGCCTGGCTATTGGGGACATCCCAGTAGGACACTCTGGTCCAACATCTGCATTGACAAAATGAAATGTTATGAACACATATATATCAAAAACAACTAAAAAATTAATTTTTTACCTTCGTCATCAAAATCATCTCCATCTGGCAGTGGCATGTTCGGATCTCCATGGAAGTTAGTGCCATTGTATGGCCAGTCCTCAATGATGATCAATTGTCATCATAGCCATGAAGAGAAGCTAGCCTTGTAAGACATATGCTGGCCCCTAGTGATCCTAGGCATCAAACGACTGTAGTGGGCCATCCGCGGGTTGCGTGGCATCAGAGGATCTACCTCAGTCAACTAGTACTGGAACAGCGACACCTGTTCCAAGAGAAAAGTCATTAGTATGGATCCGAAGAAAAATTTCTTCTGATTCCTCACCTTATCTTTTGTCAGCTGGTGTTTTATGTTGATCTACTTGGCTTCCCCCCAATTGAAGATCGTCGGTGTTGTACAGTTGATGACATATAGGAATTTTGACTTGTTAGTCTCATGCACTACCTGGGACCCCGTCACTCTGTTGATTGTCAATAGTAGCACTCTCATTGTCAAATCTCGCACTGTGGCAATCTCAATCTTGTCACTCTTGGATTTGAGGGCCTCATGGCAATGTTCGACAAGCAACATGGATATGCCTGCCCCAATCAGTCGTGACCCATATAGGTTGACTGGTTCCCCTTTCCAGGACAATCATGTGATGAAATATATGTCTGAAGTTTCTAACTCCAGCTCCTGGTCATCAATGATGAATATTTCCTGATTTATGTCCCAGAGACTAATCAGGTATTGAAGCAGCTCAGGTTGGGCCCGCATCCATGGCGTGAGAAAGAACTTGAGGAGCCAACAATTCCTCAAAGCGTTTAGGCAATTTGGATCATTTAGTGCCTAAGTGTCTACATCTTTGTGCTCACATTCTTTCTAGTCTACAATTTTCGATGATTATTTCCTGCAAAAACCATATATTTAAGTCAAGAATCATTTTTGGCCAACAAAATTCAGATTCCAATGGTGGTTTTGAAGGGAAACTAGTTTTTTGCCTATTCACGACGCCAGTGCACTTGTTTTAAAAGCAGTTGCGTCGATGACGTGATAGGCCATTTTAAACACCCTCGATCGGCATGATTCCATGCTCGAAAGTTGCATCAACCGAGGGTGAATTTTTTTTGGAAAAGCCTCCCTCAAAAATTCAAAAAATGGATAAAAACATGAATAAATAGTATGAAAATGGGACTCAGGGCTTTGGCTCTTACTTGCAACTAGCAGCTTGGCGAATGCCCTCCCGAATCTCCTGCAATCTTCTCCAGAACACTTAGGAAAAAAGTGGGTGAAAAGCCTTTCACAAAAAGGTAAAATAATAAATGGTAAAAAATATTTTACTTTTCCTCCCTTTTATTCAGTTTTTCATGAAATATTAGGTTTTGTAAATGTTTTGACCTATTTTGACTCAAGAATTGGATAGTGCACTTTACCTTTTTGTGCAGCGATAGGTGATGGATGTTCGACGATGATGCTGAGTCACGTTTCAGCTCTTTTCTCGACTCTTAAAACTCATTTGAAAAGATTGTTGAGTATTTTTCTTTTTTGACTCATAAAACGGAATAAAATGGGGGGTTTGTTGTCAAGCTCTTTTCTGACCCTTTAAAAACGAAAATATAGCTGAGCCCTTGTCATTTCTAACTCATTAACAGATGTGAAAGGTCATGCTCCCATTATAAGCTTACCCCTTTTCGAGCTGAGATGCACTATTTACGAAAAAGGTGCTCCTTGACTGAAATGGTCAAGCGGTTCTCCCTAGTATTGTTTCTACCTTTTCGGGCTCGAGAGAGACAAATGGACGAAAAGAGACCATGTGGAGTTTTCTTTTCCGTGTATTTTCAAACTCTCTAAAGATGACAAAGATACTAAGTTACACCTTTGCCAGACTCATTAAAATATTAGACGACATTGGATTTGTCACTATGACTAACATGAGCTTCTCCTTCCTAGGGCTCATTAAACTTACTAGGTCGGATTCATCCAAAGGATGAACTTACAGTGCAAGCATATTCTATCCCCTTCAAGCTTGTGATTAAAAATAATTGGGGTACCTGCCATAGATGGTGGGGGGAAATTTGGAAATCTAATCAGTTTTGTTGGTAGCTCACTCTTGAACATGACACTTTTTGAATCGTTTCGAGACGGGATATCCTCCTTTGTATCATTAACCTCACTAGGTTGGGCCATTTATTTTGTCCTTCCATTTGATCCCTGCCACGTCATCATGACCACCGATGCTATGGATCCAAAATCTACCAAAATTCCAGTCATGTCGCCAATATGTTTAAGGGTCGTCCTTCTGGAGTTGCACTTACCTCTAATTCTTTGTATCACCCAAAATCATTTTGCATCCCTTTGTCTCGTGTCAATGATGTGGGATACATTATGGCCCTCCTTCAACGCAGTTGCTTCCTATCCTTCAACTCTTTATCCGGGAAGTTGACCGAGAGACTCCCGTCCAGTACCTTAGAGATTTCATGCCCTAATGGAAAGTTCTTCGCACTCAACGACAAGTTCAAATCATTGGATTTCGATCGAGTGATTTCACATGTGTTCGACTTTGGTTCCTCTATTCACATTCCTTGGATTGTGCTGATAGTACCTTGAGGACCATTGTCATTATTGGTGGTTTCTTTCATGCTTGTTAACAGTTTACATCATCGACTGGTAATCAAGTGAATTTCTAGCATGTTCGACGTCAACACATCTATTCACATGTTGGAATTTGTACTTTGATCAGGTCATGTTGGAGTGCAAGAACTTGGGCTCAGATCACAAAATTCCAAGTTGCTAAGTAATGTGACATGGTTATGTTGATATACATGTCTCTTTCATATGGATGGCTACGACCATACCATGAGTTATCATATGTGATCCTTCTCATTATTGGATGGTTGCGACCATACCTTGGTTTCGATATGATCCTCTTTATAGGATGGTTGTGCCCATGCATGGATCCATTTACATGATCATTCTCTGGATGGTTGCATCCATGCCACGATTCATGTATCATTTGATAGGATTTTCAATTATGTATATGTATCTGTACTTGCTTACAGGTTTTCAGATGACAGATCTTTGTTCCCCGCAATGATTCATAAATCGTTTCATCCCTCACTCTAGTTCAGCCTTCACAATTTAGGGGGCATCTATTACACATAATTTTGTCACTGTCCCTATACTTACCATTCCTTGATCCTAGAGGCCCTCTACAGTGAACCCTACATGATTTCCCTTCATGAAGAAACTCCCATTGTGTCCCTCTTCATGAGCAGAACAATTCCCTTTTGCACCATTTCCCCAAAATCTTCTGTTTTTCCGAGTTTACAAGACTGACGCTAATGACCCTTGTCCTCCTCGTGCCGATATGTAGGGATTAACACTATCCCTAGCATCGGCTGGAGCGACTGAGATTTTTTCTAGTCGGACCGATCCTCTTATGGAAAGTTTTTTAAATAAGGAGTCGAAGCTTCCAGCTCTAGAAAGCTTCATAACAAAAGTCTGGTAAATGGTTTGGTCGGATGGAGTCGAGGATGTTAGTTTGGGATCCTTTCCCCTATAAGGATGTAACTACCTCAAGAGATAAGACCTTCTCCCATGAGAAGAGGAACCATCTCTCATCCATTCATGCGATATAAACCTCCATTTTTCCCAAGCACAAGCTAGTGTTAATGTTGGTGTGCTACTGCTAATTAAATTTGGAGTAAAAAACAAGCTATTCATAGTTGTAGCTCTCTAGTTGTGTGAGGGAGAAGTGTTAATTTGGTTTAGTGTGAAGCCTAAAGGGAAGAGCCTTAAAACTATCATTGTTGAGGCCATCATGGAATGCTAACGGAAGTGTGTGGGAACCTGGTTTTGTCGGAAGAGAATAGCAACGTCAAGACAATGGTTGTAATCTCTTCTTGATTCAATATATATGAAACTATTGATTGATTTCCTACATAATGTGTCATCTTACATGTTTATGGCTTAATGTTTATTGATTTGTTAAGTAGGTTGAATTACAATTTGTCTATTATCACAGTTGTTGTTTGTTGTTGTTTACTTGTTTCAGGTGTTCAAAGAAGGAAACGAGCGATAGCTGGGGTAAGCAAGCGAGGTCATCATCAAACGTGATAAGCGTACTAAGAGGTAGGCCCTCTTAATTGGTTCTAACCTGAGGAAATATTTCGTAGAATGTATTGGTTGTGGCTAGACCCATTATCAGGCTAGAAGAATTGTTTGTGTCCGCACTCATAATTTTACTTCACCACACCTCTATCCCAAGTTGTTTTTGAATTATTTAATTAGCCCCTTTAATCTCTGTATTAATTCCTCCTGTTCAAATATTATTTCAATTGAAGGCCAGATTTCTGTGATGGCCTCATTGATTCCAATCCATATACTTTCTTTGGCCTATGCCAGTGTTTAACCCATTACAGACTCATTTTCTAGTCTTTGAATCTTTTGGGTTAGCCTGTGAGATTTCTGTAGCTTAGCCATATATGAATTATCTGTGTTCAATTTATACTCTTGTAATGTTTTAATTTGGGCCTTTAATTTTTCAATTTCCTGCCATTTGATAGATCGGTCTTCCATAGCTTTAACCAACTCATTTGAGGAATCTATGGTATGTGCTTATGTTGTTAACGATGTAGATGCTCCTGTTGTCGCTGCCGCTGAAATAGGGACTGTTGTCATTGAACTATTTCTAGTTGTGAAGTCTACTCCTTTTCCTTCAGCGGTCTTTCCATTTCAACCTCCATGTCCTTAACCTGACCACTTTGTTCAATTATAATTTTGAACATGTCCTCTTTTTCTTTTTCAAGCTCCCCAACTTCATTAGTCTGTGGGTCTTTTGTAGAGGGAAGCTTGAGCTGCTTCTTGAGTACTGCAATAGAAACATTCTTCCTTTTTAGAATCTCTTTTTCTTCTTTCACATCGCTAGGATCATAACCCAGCTTTATTACAAGGTCTTGTATTGATTTAATCTTGGTATCTTTAGCCAGAGATGAAATATTTTCAAGTTTTAACTGAGATTGTATGTTGCTAATTGAGGCCTACAATTTGGATGACATCATGGTAGTATTAGTTAGAGTAGTGTATATCATTTCACCAATTTTTTATGCATGTCTATATGGTCAATGGGGTGAATTCGCTGAGCATAAAAGGAAAATATAGACTTCTTGTAATCAACTGAAATTTTTGGAAATGGGACCTACACTTGAAGGAATGTAATTTGCCTTTTCCCATTTTCTATGTCAAAGACTAAAAGAAGCCTATGTTGTGAAGAATTTGTTTACTTCCAAAATTGGGAGTATGTGGTGGCTTTGAGCATTTCATTTTTCTTCTTAATTTCTTTGAATTTGGAAAAAATCTTTGGTTCAGCCTGGTCCTGAACCAACTCTATTATTTGGGTTGTATCTAGAGGATCTTGGGAAGCTGAGGAAGATGGAGATCCTATGAGGATATCTTATTTCCTTGTAGAAGCATGAGGGCCTATTAGGACTATGGTGGACTGGTCATCATCTATTGGGTTGTGTTAATTCTTTCCACATAGTTAACAGGGGGTTTGAGGGGTACCCGTAACCCCACTTTATGGGGTCCGGGGTAGTGCCCCGAAAAATTTTGGTTTTGGACCCTATGTTAGGTTGGGGGACCCACCTATGGTTTTATGCATGATTTCCGCACATGTTTTTTGGACGCGATGGTTTTCGGTCCATGGTATTGGATGCTTCGGCATGTATAAATATGTATTGTAACATTTAAAGGAACATAATGAAAATCAAGCTGGTAGTCCCGGTTTTGGGATCCAGTGGGAAATCTCTGTGTATATGTGTTTTATGTGTTATGCTCTCGCATTTTTATTTTTCCTTTGAGTTAGAATTCGTATGCAGGTAATTTATGTACGGGGTTAAAACCTACATCATCCTCCTCCAGAAAAATTGGTGTAGGATTAGTCTTTTGTTTCTTCTTGTATATCTAAAACCCTTTGACTCCAATCTTTGTCACTGAAGGGGAAACATCCTCCCTTGATCTCTTTTCTTTTTCTCTTTAGGTATTGGAGTCTATGAGGTAGTTGTGGATATCACCTTTTGTTCTATCGCTTAAAGAGTATTTTCTTCACACTTTCTCGTAAAAGTGAATTTCCTGGTATTAATTTTGATTTAGTTTCATAATATATGTTCTTTGTTCCTGAAATTTCCGGGAATAACCATAAAATTAGATCTAATTGGGATATTCTCTTCTCTATTTTCGGAGAATCCATAATGCCAACATTGTCTCTTC
>APFE030321733.1:43692-56347 GCA_000404065.3 Pinus taeda
AAGGAATCCAATTCTCTCTATTTAATTCTGATATAGACCAAGAATCTCCATAGAGACCCTTTCTTTGCTAGCTAATAACCATGCATTGAGGGTACTTAAGGAGATACCATGCAAGAGAATGGTTTCTTCCCGATCGGTGTAAAGACTAGAGCACCAGGAGGGAAATCCTCGCATGTGTTGTGCCTCCTCTATCTTGGCACCAAGTCATTTTTCCATCGATGAAACTACTTTAGTACAACTAAGCCAGGTATTACTTAACCCAATCTTATACAGATTATGTTCGCCAAGCTCCGCTGCGGAAATGCACCAGACAACTATGAGAGGTCGGTTCTTCCCACAAATAAATAGAATGACAGATAACAAATCATGCATGGTTTTGCACGAACGCAAAGAGAAGAGGTAGAATCGTTTCATATTATGGGTTTGGCTAGAGGGTTTCCTGCTAGAGAAGCAACGGGATACAAAAAGTTGGTTATTAAAAAACATAGTTAGCGTTCGTTTATCGGGTAGTGCTGGCTGAAATCATAAATAGGCTCTGTTGTCCAATCCAAAGTATTATTTTCAAAATAGTGAAGGAATGAAGTAGCTTGTCCGCATCGGGCAAGGCCCGGTAGGGATCAATTGGAGGTTACGAAATTGAGGGTTTTACCTGCATATCCGCTTCGGGCAAGGCTAGCAAAAATAAACAAAGTGATCGGAGCTATATATAGGGAAAGTACTTGGTGGGATTGGTGATTATATATGTAATACATATATAATGGAATGGAAGAAGGGTGCTTCAGATCGGGAGTAACCACCAATGAGGGGGCAACACTCACTCCACTCGCTTCGGCTGGCAGGAGCTCTTGGAGGTCTGGCAGGACAGGAGTAATCTCTTATCACGAATAAATATTATAACTACTCCTATCGCGCATGTTATCGTGACGGGAACACAAACAATATATAAACGAGCTAATGCCTAGCTCATGCCAAGGGCAGATACACATAGGAACAAACAATTGCGAGTATGTTTCATAGGGCACATGAATATTATCGTGCAACAAACAAGCTTATTTACCCACCGCTACCAGCTGCTACTCCCATACTCCCATCAGAGCTAGCGAAAGAAAGAAAGGGGCCGCGTAAACACACCACCTATATCCTAGCAACAGAAGGGAAGCAGAGCATGTGATAAAAAACCTAACCCTTGGGCTATACCTACAATAGCAGCGGATCACACATCATGACTCACATACCAGCAATCAACCTGACCCATGGGATAGTGCACCCAATCAACCTTCACAACCAAGCAGTGCATCGGACAATAAGTCTTCTGGACCTCCCTATTGCTATGGGAGACATGGTTGGCAATGCTCTTTCTTCTTTTGCTCATCTGAAGTGGGGTTATGAGGCCATTAGAGACATGATTAAAGACTTCCTATCCCTACCTTGTATCAAAAGATCTCATTGACCTGCCGTGTGAATGTTTTCATCCATTGTGTGGACGTGTTAATCCGTTAGTTCATAGACCAAATAGACAAAAGCAGGACTTGTGGATATCTCTGGTGTAGGAGTGTGAGTATAGGGAGTGGTTTTCTTCTTCACGCTCAGTTTGGAAATGATGCCAAAGGGGTCATATGACTAGGTGAAATTCAACTTGAAATTCATTTTCTTAAGAAGAAAAACTGCCTCCTGACCTACTGCCATGGTGTTACATATAAATGGTCCAACCTTTGGCTTGATATTAAACTGAGACTTCTTCTTTGCTGCAACAAAATGGATATGATCCATATTCATCATATGTCTTATGTATTCTAATGAGACGATCCTCATGGGAAAAAAATTTGGCAGCCTATATGGTGGTAATTCATACACATAAACTTTGATCTTGATATAGTTTTGGTACAAGTACCAATCTCTTGTCTTAGTATGCTCACTGAGATGCAAAATTCTCTATATTTATAGTCCTATCCTAGGCTCCACATCACTATTCAGCAAGTAGGAAATTGTATATAGAAACTGATCTACAAAGTCACTGAAGGTAAACTCATTGGAATGATTCCTCATCAAGGAAGTCTAATGAATTATTGATTGAGCATTTCCTTTCTCATATACTATTTGCAATGAAATCTGGAATCTCTCAGCCTGGTGAAACAAAAATAGATAAACTAATATAGATGCATATTTAACCAATCCCTTTGTTGAGAATTTCAGAAATTGATCATGAATTGTATCTATTAGGAAGAAACTATAGTTGAAAATAACGGAAGGTTTCTTTCCTGTAGAAAAAACTGATAGAAAACCTAGGATGCGCTCATCAACCCACTGATCGGATTGATAGCCTAAAACCATGATACTAATGAAATAATCTGCTTGGTCATGTCCGGAAACATAGAATATGGGTAAGTTAGATTATTTTTTGGTTATTGGACATCTTCTAGTAGGAAAATTTAAAAAATTATAGCTCTCTATGGAAAGGTAAGTTTCTTGTAGAGTTCCATGAGGGAATCTACTGAAAATTGGCTTAGAGAGTCATTATTTGGTGTTTGTAGCATTTGGTTGATTGACTCAGGGGTTATGGTGAAACAAATGTCTCCATTCTGGGCCAAAACTACCCTCTAACTAGGAATATACCTAAACTAACACTAGGAGACAAATTCAGGGAAATGATGTGTCTAGGGAAAGATGAATTGGAGTAGGAGAGAGTCCCAAAGACTCAGGCCATTGATCTTGTCTAAGAATATTTTCTTTAACCAGTTGTGAAGTTCATATAAATTGAATTAACAGTAGGTTTCAACAATTTTGTATTCCTGGTCCACTAGAGGTTGATGGTCCAGCTCTATGACTGGGGGTAACATGGGGTTTTCCTTTGTCTTTTTGGACTTTCCTTTAGGGGCCATGATGAACAGAAAAAAGGAAGAATGGTTGGTGTAATTACCTGGGAAAAAAACTAGAGATTGTGGATCGGTTCCTATCGTTGTGACATGTAATCTTGATTGTTAAAGGTTGTACAACCTCTGCTTCTGTTGACTGGGCCACAAAGGTAGGTAGATTTCGTTGGTTGGTTACTGTAGAGGAATCTCTTTTTTTAATTTTCGGGAACATAATGTAGAAGGGAGCCACTGAATGGGGTTGTGGGTTTTATTAGTGTGAAAATGACTTACAATTGAGTTTGGGTCATTAAGGAACAAATCCGTTGACAAAGGGGAATGTTCACATGGTGAATGGGTAGTTAACGGATAGGTGTAACGAGCGGGACATATGGTAGGACGGGGTTGGAGTATGAGTGGAGGAAGGAGTAATGGTAGGGGGAGCAGGGAAGGTACGTGGCAAAAGGTTAGTGGATGGGATGGGAGACGTGGTGGGTTAATGGTCATATTATTTGCGGGAGTCGGATGGCAGCTTTCGAAGGGAGGGTGGGGGTAGGGTAGTAAGGGGTTTTAGGAGGGGGGGCATGCGAAGCACCTGAGAGGCCGCCACGTCGTTCAAAGTGAGAAAGTTTTTTTTGCATTTTCGGACCACCACCTATGATTAAACGTCAGAGGGGCTCTAGGAGGCTAAATGCGATCACCCGCCATTGATCCGGGTGGGCGAGACCTTCACCATCA
This sequence comes from Pinus taeda, assembly GCA_000404065.3. NCBI lineage: Eukaryota > Viridiplantae > Streptophyta > Pinopsida > Pinales > Pinaceae > Pinus > Pinus taeda. The sequence continues at coordinate 47,280 of APFE030321733.1, forward strand.
AATGTCGCATGAAACTTACTCAGAAAAAGATAAAAAGTCATGTCGTATTAAAATTTATTCAATCATATACGTGTGTTCTTTTCACATGGAAAGCGAGCTTATTACACTAATTTTATTTTATTTTTAATTAAACCACGATTAAATGGTGTAGTTTAATTAATCAACTTTAACTAATCTAATAAAATCAAATTTAAACCGTGATTAAATAGTGTGGTTAACACACTATTTTTCTAACTAAACATATTTTATTAACAAGCCTAATCACGGTTAAACGATGTGATTAAACTGACTAACCCTATCTATCTAACTTCAATGTGGCATTTTAACTAGCAGTACATTATTCAAACTTGCTAAGGTATTACTGATGCATTTTTTTAATTTTTTGAGTAGCATTTAGACTTGCTCACTTATTTTTGGGGTATTTTGATTCTTTTTCAATTTTCTCATATTTTTTTATTTTTCTTTTATTTTTTCACATATATATTTTGCCTTTTCTAACCCCTTTATTTTCTTTTCTCTTATTCTCTCTCTTTTTTTTTTTTTCTTTTTTTTTCTTTTCTTTTGGAAAAATTTGTAGAAAGGAAAAATATTTACAATAATCATATACATGAAAATTTACAGATAATCAAGTTATGATCCTATAGATTATAGGGCCCTAACAGTGGCTCCATTGGGGATGGAATTCTCCTTATGAGATGTCAAGAATGTTGTAGATCAGTATCCTTTATTCATTGGGCATGGAGTCATTATTCTGTAGATAAATTGATTACTTGTTGTTATTCTTAAATAGGGGTAACAAATCATCAGAAGCTTAGGGTCTTCTCTTCAGGCTTCAATTTTTTATGTTATCCACCTTCATGCTTGCAGTAAAATAGTAAAATGATATATACAATTATTCTAATGAAAAATAATTTAATTTTGAGGAAAGTAGTGTTTGAGAAGTCTGCCATTGACAGGTCCACTGAGTAGTGCTTCTTCAGTCAAGTCCTTCAAGAAAAATGCATTATTTCCTTGGAAGCTGTAACTTTGTAGGGTCCCTTCCATAAATGATAAAATTTCCCATGTTTTCCTTTTTCCTCATTCCTTGGATCCAATTTCAATACTAGATCCTCTAGTTAAAAATATTTTTCCTTAGTCCTTCTATCATGGATCTTTTTAATCTTATCCTGAATGATTTGAGTTTTATTGTAGACTTCCTCCTTGGACTACTACAACTGTATGGACTGATTATTTCTTCTTTGTAAATCATTGGTTTCTACTTGAGATTCTTGTAACAATTTTAACAAAAAAACTCCTAGAGAAGCACAAAAATAGCATCAACTTCATATACTATTTGGAATGGAGACATCTCAATAGACTTTTTGGTGCTAATTCTGTTAGCCCACAGGGCATCGATAAAAATTTTATGCTATGATTTTTTATTCTCCTGCAATATCTTTTTGATGATGTTGACTAAACTCTTGTTGGAGGACGCAACTAACCCATTTCCTTATGGGTAATAGGTAGTTGAGTGTCCTAATTTTATATTATATTTATGACAAAACGCTATCATTTTCCTTGATTTGAAGGCTACAACATTGTCTGTTATGATCTTGTGTGGGCATCCAAATTTATACAAAATGTTACTTTCTAAAATTTGTATGATGACCATGTTTGTAGTCTGCCTGGTTGGAATAGCCTCAATCCACTTGGTAAAATAGTGAGTGGTTGTTAAGATCCATCTATGTTGAGTTGAGGATCTTGGATGGATTTCTCCAATGAAATCTAGGCCCCACTGTTGGAAGGGGACCTTTACTGAAATAGGCTTTAGGGATAGTGGCAACAACTTTCTTTTACCTTCAAAAATTTGGCATTGATGGCATGTTGAGACTTTCTTGTACACATATACAAATAAAGTGGGCCAATAGAAACTATCTCTGAGGATTTTATTGGTTGTGGTTTTCCAATATAAGTGTCCTCCACAGTCTCCTTGATGGAATTCCTGCATGGTCTTATATGCTTCATCCTTTAGTAAATAGTTTAACAATACCTTGAGCATATTTCTAATACATATTTTGATCTTAAAATGCAAAATTTCATACCTTTTAACTTAAGAAATATAGCTTTTGTTTTAGTTAAACCACGAGGAGCTTGTAAATTTTGTAAAACAAAAATAATATCTGCATACCATGGAGAGGTAGAAAATACTTCTGAAACCTATGGAGTCACCTTCTCTTGTTCATTAAGAGTAGCTGTGAAATTTATGTCAAGAATATGGAAATTTGACTCAACCATTAGCTTAGCCAATCCCTACCCTTTAATAAGCTTAGTAGGTTTTATTTCAATATCATACTCTAGATGACTAATATCCACTTGCCTCATTTTTGATCATGATCTTTTTATCTAAGAATATCTTTTACCATAGCACTAGGAACATAAGCAATGATGTGGGAATGTAAAATGCACACTCTGAAATATTTTACTACGTTTACCAATGCAAAGGCTTGTTTCTCCATGATGTTATATTTTAAGGATGTATCTCTCAAGGCCCTGCTAAAGAAAGCAATAGGTTTCTCAAATCCTTCACTGTTTTTTTGCAAAAGAATAGCTGCAATAGTATGTTCATATGCAACAAAAAAATCATAAAATCCTTTATAATGTCAGGCTAATTAAAATAGGAGTTGTTGTTAAAGTTGACTTTACTTCATTAAAATATTTTTTGGCTTCCGTGGTCCATTTTATATCAACGTATTTCTTTAGCATATCATTGATGGCTTTTAAAATCTCGATCAAGTTTGGAATAAATCTTCTGAGGAAGTTTATCTAGCCTATTAAATATTGGATTTATTTCTTGTTTCTATGACGACAACTTTCTATATGGATTTGACTCTATTAGGATCTATCTTGATACCCTCTTTAGAAATAATATGACCTAGAAGTTTTCCCTCCTTTAAACCAAAAAGAGTTTTCTTAGGGTTTAAGGATATTCCATACTTTTTGCATTTTTCAAAAACTCTTCTTAAATGTAGCAGATGGTCTTCATCTATTTGTGAAAACACGGTTATATCATCTAGTTAAATTACTATGAACCTATCTGTTTCATCAGCAAATTCATAGGCCATAGGTCTCTAAAATGTGGCCTCAACATTCATGAGGCCAAAGGGAATTTTGACATACATAAAGGTCCCCAAGGTGTAGTAAAGGTTGTCTTGTGTTGATCATCAGGGTGAACTAGAATCTGGTTGTACCCCGAGAAACCATCCAGCGGATAAATACTACTAGAACCAACTACTCTTTGTAAAATATGGTCCATTTTAGGGAGAGGATAGTTTTCTTTAAGAGATACCTTCTTTAAATTCCTAGAATCTACACAAAGTCTAATTTCTCCTATTTTCTTCCTAGTTGGTACTATATTAGAGACCCATTTTGAGAACCTCAAGGGTACACTCATTTTAGCATCAAATAATTTCTTCACTTCTTTCTGTATTAGAGGTAATAACACTAGATTTACCCTTCTTAATTTCTGTTTGAAGGGTTTTTGTTCTTATCTTATGGGGATGGTATGATTTATGATACTAGTATCATAATAGTTTAAGTCCTCATAACTCCAAGAAAACACATTAGAGAATTCTTTAAACAATTCAATGTATTTTTTCTTTTCTTTAGGAGGCAAGTTTTAAGAAAATTTTAGAATTTTAGGGTTTTCTTTTGTTCATATGTTACAGTCCTCTACCTCATCTCCTATAGATTCAATTTTTTTGCTTTTTGGCCACATCTTTGAAGTCAAAAAGCTCTTCCAATGGTACCAATCCTCTTGGCAGCACATTGTCCTTTAATTGCAGAACCTCAAGTTCTTCTTGATTATCATCAGTTTCATTTAACACTATTTCCTTTTCATTACTATTTACATCATTATCAATATCATTATCTACATCAATATTGACACACATAAAATCATCTTTCATTTGCAAAAAAATCTCTATTTGCTCATCATTACCAAAAACTTGCCAATATCTTACATTATAAGGAACAGATGGTCTATGTTTCACTTCCACCACATATTTCCTATTGGGATGGAAAGGCATTTTGTAAGTACTCACTGAAACAGCCAATGCATCAGCTAAAATATTTTGGCTTCAAGGGATAACAAAAAAATCATATTCAGAAAATCATTCAAAAATATAAAATATTGCATTCCTATATGCTCTTAATCTAGGGTGTTTAGCAGAATATTCACCCTTAATTTGATTGATAATTAGCTCAAAATCCCCATGCACAAAAATTCTTTTTGCTCCTAATCTCTTTAAAGTTGTAGCCCTAAGATCAATGCCTCATATTCAACTATGTTATTGGGGAACTGAAATTAAGTTTGTAACCATGTCCCCTTGCCATATTTGTTGATGAGTTTACAATGAAAACACTTGTCCCTGCTCCATCCTTACTCATAGCCCCATTGAAATTCATATTCCAAAGAGCTTCTCCCTCTACATACTTTTCTTCAGTATCCAGTTTTATTACTTATGTATAACTGATTTCAACCTCTAAGTGTGAAACTTCATTTTCTACACATTCATTATTATACAAGATAAATGAATCCATGTCTGAATGTATTGAATACAAGGGCTAATTTTTGGGTTTGTCTTGACTACTAACCATGTACTTCATTACTGTCTCCTTGTATAATCTTCTTGTTTGACCAAACACCAGAATGGTAGCATAAGTCATATCCATTTGTAAAGTGCCTTGTAATTTTCCTCCCTGGGATCTAGAGAGCAACATTCCATACTTATGAGGTATGTCTGCTACTACAATGTCCATCACCAAGTTCTTTACTGGTATTTGGACTAGAGTAACACATAAATCTTTGATTAATCCTAAGCATCTTACCTTACTTTAATCAAATGAATATAAATCTTTGTATGGCCTCATTATGTCTAAGCCTAGTTTCTCCATAATAGCCCTAGACATTAGAATGTGTGAGGCTCCAAAATCAAGCATAACATTGTGTAGAATTTTATCATGAATATTCAAGCTAATGTAGAAAGGGGGTACACTGCCATCCTAAGAATTTCCTTCGACCTCAGGCCCAAACAACAACTTAGGTCAGTCATCAGTCAAATTGACTGTGTCAGTCCCTTCCCCTATCTTCAAGGATTTTATGACTTGTGATCTATATGCATTTTTGTTGATTAATTCAGTGAGGGGAATAGAAATTTTTACTTAAGCCAATTTATTTTCAATGCTAAAAGATGTAGGAGGTTTTTCTATTTCTTTAGTAGTTTCGTCCTATTTCTTAGAAGTTTCCTTCTGAGAATTATCTTTAGGGTGACTAGTAGAAGGGGTATCAGTTTAAGTATTCTTAGGAAGAGTGTCAGAAGTCTTTTTACTCCTCAAGTTATATTGTCTATGTACTTCCATAATTGTGTTATGATATCCTTGTTTGTAGTCTTCAGAGTCTAATGGAATGGCTTCTAGTTGTGAGAGTAGGAAAATATCTTGCTCTTCCTTAGTCAGAAAAATGTGATCAACTTCGATTTCCTTAGACAAATTTATTCGAATATATTCAGGATATTCAAGTATGTCAACTTCCTCAATTGCATAGTTTTCTTGGAATGGGGGTCTAATCTGTTGTTGATCATTTTGGCATCTCTTCTCTCTTTGATTAACTTGCAGTTGGTTTTTCTTGAAATTTGGATTTCTAATTTAGGGACCACCTTGGTTTTCCCTTGGAGGGGCTGTATCAGCTATAGAAATTATCTCCGTAACTATCTCCATTGTTCTTACGAAAGTTTCCAACTTAACATCAGAGGAAGAAGAAGCATGTTCCTCTTTTATGGTAGCTCTCCTTTCGGCATTTAGTCTAGCTCTCTTTGCTAACAGATTGGCTTCAACACTAATTGCATTTCTCTGAATTTCCTCAAGGGTTGCATGATTTGTTTCTCTTAATTGGTAAAACATATCAACGTTGAAACCATCTGGGAATTTAATAAAGGCTAGCCCTCGAGGAGGTTGTACTGTTGTAGGGATAGATTCATAGATTTTGTTAAATATGATGACAATAGTCCTCGATTGTTTCACTAGGGGTTCTTTTGATACTTTCATAATCTGCTAAGATTTGTGGGGGTTTCTTTTTCAATTCCCATCTTCTGAGGAAGGTGTCATGAAATTGAGTAAGGTCTGGGATAGAATGAGTTGGTAATCCTTTAAACCATTTTTTAACCTCACAAGTGAGACTTTGAGAAAAAAATCTCATTTTTACATCAGCATCATCTATCTCTTGGAGGTATAAGTAATCATTCATTTTATCAAGATACTGTTGAGAATTTATGGGCCTAGTGTTATCAAATTGAGGAATCCTACTCTAGTAATATTGAGGCATTGCACTGAGTTGTGCAGGTAGGACCAAGGGGGCATATCGGGCTACCATGATTGGTAAATGAAAATGAGAAGATGTTGAAATTATAATAGGTGTGTATGTGGGATGGATTAAAGGAGGTGGGGCAAAAATCTATTGAGTTGTTGTAGTAGTAGTGGAAGTAGGTACTATAGTAATGAGGGAAGTTATTAAAGGAGCAGTAGAAATAGGAGGAATTTCTAGTGGAATAGAAATACTAGGTATAAATTTTTGTGGGGTTGGGGATGAAGTGGTAGAAGAAGAAGGTGAGGGTTTAGGTGACTGATGGATCAAGGATTTATGCACAACCTAATATAACTGGCTTACCATAACTTCAAGCTTTTCAAATTTTTTGATTTCATCATCAACATAATCTGATTTATAGGGTTTTAGTAGGCTTTCATCAAAGGCAAATTTAGGAACAAAGCTATCAGATTTACTTCTAAAAGACTATGTTCAAAAGCTAAATCAAATTACATATCTTCTAAAGTGAAAAAAATGCTCAGGAAGGGAATTAACCCTAGGAAGAGCACCTTCACTTGATTCACTCTCAGATACACTTTTCTTTTTAATTATTTTTTTGGATTATCTACAATTTTTGGTGGATTTGGATCTGGATTAGCTTTAGTGTATATTCTTTAGGATCCATATCTACTATTAAGTATTCACAGATAAAATGTATACAACCTTTAAAGTGGAAAACGTTTTGAAACAAATCTATTTCAAAGTCACAAACTTGAAATATCTTTAAGGTCTAATGAAATCTTTACCAAGGAAAATTTAAATTTGTATGAAATATATTCTACCCAATATGGTCACCAGAATGTTATCACTCTGTAATTTACCAGGCTATAAATGAATTGCAAAGGTAACCACAAAACCGTTTTTAAGTTTAGAAACTAGCCCTTCTAAACTTAGAGAGGGATCTCTCTGTTAGATTTAGCCTTGTTGCTTTAGGATTTTAGGCTAGATGTAAAGTTCAAAGTTTGGTTTTTTGAATTGTTTGGTTGAAATTATAGAGAAAGGCCATTGGGAAAATGGATTCAAAGGCCTTAGGGTGATCAAATGCAAAAATATCAGAACAGATGTAACAGGGCAAGGTAGGCATGCTATTGGATCTTCATAGCTTGATGGAGTGATAGAGAGGAAAAGTTTAAGGTTCGATTAAACATAGAGCAGTTAAGAATTCTATATTTAATTTCAGTTTGAAAACATAGATATTTCTTATAAGCCAAGACAGTGTAATTAAACAAATTTAGTCTTTAATTTTCTGTAAACAATATAGATCAGGGTAACATATGGAAAACAGAGATATAATAGGTTTACAAAAATAAAAACATCACTAGTTCGCCTCACACAAGAATCTTGGAACAAATTTATGTATTAAAGAAATGTTCACTTTCAGCTTAGTGAACAACTTTACATCAATAGCATGCTTTCTTCATCCAATTTCCAACATTTGTACTTCGATTTATCAAGTACTTATACAAAATTATCAAAAAATATCTTGAGTGAAAACCTCAAGATCTTTTACAAAATATCCTAAATTGTTTGTAAAAATAGAATAAAAATATAGATAATGTTAAATTATTGAATCTACTAGCACTATCTTCGAGGGTTTTTGTTGATGACTGGACCTGGGAAAGTGCTACTCGATTACTAAAGATAAAATTGCTTTTTACTCCAAGATTTGACACAAATTGTCCCATCTATCTTCATCTAGAATTGGCATTTTAACTATCTTTCTATAAGTTTCACCTACCTCAGTATATTTCTGCAAAGTCGGTTTCACCAAAAATAAATGCTTGACATCAGCTCTGATAAGAAGATCAAATTATAAATCCTCCATGAAATCTTTTCCTTTGATTCTTACTTTCATAGTAGAAAACTTTGATTTGTCCCGGCCTATTGAGTAAAATTTCTACTAGAAATCTCTTAGTGGCACTAATTTTTCTCCAATCCCCTTTTGTCATGGTAGTCCCTTTAAATGTAATACATTGAATTTCTTATGGAACTTCTCGATGTTGGTCTCCAAATGCTCGCACTTTTTTTCCAACTGTACTAGCAAATTCCTTTTAGTAAGGACTCTGTTGACTTCCAAAATAGTCTCTGTTCAGTCTGCAATTTCAAATTCTGCTAACTCCTCCTTGGTCTTTGAATTCAAAATTTTAATTAAAGTATTAGCTTCCCCTAGCCTCTGTCCCAAGTTATTTCTAACTTCTTCAATTAGCCCCATTGATATTTGTATTAAGTCCTCCTATTCAAATATTATTTCGATTGAAGGCCATATTTCTGTGATGGCCTCATTGATTTCAATCCATATACTTTCTTTGGCCTGTGCCATTGTTTGAGCCATCACAGACTCATTTTCCAGTTGCTGAATCTTTTGGGTTAGCCTGTGATATTTTTGTAGCTCTGCTATATATGAATTATCTATGTTTAATTTCTCCTCCTGTCAGGTTTTAAGTGTTAGGATATTCCGACACATAGGAAATAGTTAAGTTCAACTTGGTCTAGTATAGAGTTAGGTAAAGTGTGTTTCTTTACCGTTGTACATTTTGTAACTTACAATCCGGCGGTCACGATATGTAGTGATCCGACGGTTCATTCTCTCCTCGGTATTACCGACACTTGATCCGTGGCTTGACACCCGATTGGTCCATGAAATCTATTTAAAGCGCATGGAGGGTCATTT
>APFE030321736.1:0-10036 GCA_000404065.3 Pinus taeda
TTTTGTGTTTTGGATTTTTTTATTTGGGGTTATAATTTTCGGTAAGATTATGATTTTGTATTATTTAAAATATTTTTTTGAATAGATAAATAGATTAGTACTATGAAAATTCCTTCTACTCACACATCTGGATTATGCAAATTTAAATTATGTAGATTTTACAACTCAAACTTGTGATTCTAACTCTTTCTTATTAAATTTCAACGAATTAAACAAAAAAATATAACAAAAAAACACCAAAACATAAAAGATTTGACTCGATTAAACTAACCCTTACTATATGGAGCATGTGACAAGTTTGCAGCTTTAAGAGCTGCTACCTTGAGTTGATGCAAATCTTCAAAGCTTGAAGGGTTGTGGATATCTTCCTCCTTTACATCTACATCACCGTTACATAATTTCAACGCATCTTCCTTCACATCTCCATCATTACACTTAAGATTCAATTCAGGAGAATTCATAGACCAGAATGCCAAGCCATTAAAGTGAGATTGAAAAACTGGTGGCGTGCTTTCCTCCAAATCATCTGGACCAAATCGGTGGGGAAGGAAATACAATAGAGACCGGGTCTCGACATGCTCATCAGCAATCAATATGTTAATCTCAGGCACACCCCAAACTTCTTGCAGAAATTGCCTGCAATGCCCACATGGGGCCGCTAAGACTACAATGAATCTAAGCTGGGCCTCCCCGTGTTACGCTACATTGGCTACCAGAAACTGCGCGGCATGAACAGAATGATTCAGAGGAAGACCTTCAAATTCCAAATTTACTCCATTGAAGATGCGTGTGCTCGCTCCAAGGCCGACAGCTCCGCCCGTGTCTCTTCCCCTTGCCATTGATCTAACACTTGAAATTTGTTTAATCGTCTAACATCTAATCGTGTGGTGCACAAAATGACAGGTAGGCAATGAGGGAAGTTGATTTCAGAGAAAAACGCCTTACTGCATAATTAAAAATTATATATTATCTCACACAACTACTCAATTACACACCCTAACCTCTTAACCATTAACCACCATCGTAATAAAAAATAGAAAATTATATACACTTTTTAAAAATTCACTATTATATTTAAATTCAACATTAAACACATTTACCCAAACAGAGCTACATCTTTACCCCTGCAACATTTTACAAATCTTTTTAGGAAAAACCCAAACGAAACATTAATCTCTACCGCATGAAACATTTAACAACTAGCAATTGTCCCAAAAGGTACAAAGAGAGGCCAATAGGATTATTAAATTGGAATTGTTGAATTTTTCTAGAAGAGTTAATTTTATCAACTTGGACTTCTTGTTAAAATGTAAAGAGCAATGTTGCAAATATCATTTCAGGAATATATTGTTCAGGGTACAGAAAGAAACTTAGCAGAAATATTGGGGGAAATATCAGAAATATCAGCAATAATAAACTTGTACTTGAAAAACTCAGAAAATATCAGTCCAATTGGCAGCCTGAAAAACTTGGGAGAAATGAGATCACAGTGGCTCCTTGCCATAAAAAGAATTTTATTGATAGATAGATAACTTATATATATAGTTTTTAATGTCAATTGCGTCTAGCTTGAATGATTAAGAGGAGAAGTTGTTATCCTTCCTACCCAGGTTCAAATCCCACTTTTGACATGTTTTCCCCTCGTGGGCCAACTGGGTCTCACACGGTTTTGAGGAAGGGATGAGATGTTTCTAAACCTGTTTAGTCCAAAAGAGTAGCTCAATTCACCGTTGCTAATGTTGTTGAGCATTTGGCTAGTTCAATGGCAATAGGTGCCCAATTCAAGACCACCTAGGTGAGTAGTACTAATCTATGCCAACTGGTCTACTATAGCTGCCATCTACAAATTTGGGGGAGCGCCCCTTGGGTTTCCCTTCAAGGCTTTCCTTGGAAAAGAAATATAGGTTTATTTCATGCTTAATGGTGAATTTTATTAAATGTTTTTGGTTTGGCAAAATTTGTTCAAATTCAATGCTGTCAAATTCGAACACAAGCTGACTTAGTTTATCCCATGTGCAAAAAGGTAATCAGTCAAACATAAATTAGAATCTATAAATAATGGCACTAAGGGTACTTAATGCGGAAACCATTGATCCCACATGCAAAGGACAAATGGCTTGGAGAGACAATGAACTCTACACAGGCCCTTAAGCTTCAAGAGAAGAAAGTGAAGATTTTGGTTTTCTTGAGGGTAGTCAGTTTGAGACTAAGTTATGGCCAACTGCAGAGTCCATGCTGCCCTTGGACATTTTGGGTCTGAGTTGGCATTCATACCTTCTGAGGAGAGTATATAGCAGTTTCCAGCATTTGTTTTCCTGTTGCAAATTCCATTTTATACATGGACTGCAGAGTTTACTGTGCTAGAGTAGATCAAATTACAACATTCTAATCTGCTGTTAAAAAAATATAATCTGCTGAAATTTTTTGTTTATCTACTTTCATTTAATATTGCAATCAGAATATCATAACCTGCTAAGGGCATCATGTTATAATCTTCTTTACAAAATTGGAATCTGTTAGTGTTTCTCAGGATCATAGCATCAGGTGGTAACAGTATTCATACCAGAATTTAGCTATAAAAAACTGATTTCAAATTAGGCCCATAACATATGGCTTTACATGTCAAAGGAAAAATGCTATTAAATGGTAGTGGATAAAAAAACTCAAATTAATCTTAGGATATGAACACTAACTTCTTTCAAAAGGTTGAAATAGACAAAATATAGATTTGAAAACTCCAAGTTACATTTTATTCTCACTGCCTTGACTTTTATGATATGCACACAATACTTGGGCTATATTAGTTCACTTAGTGGCTCCATAGCATTGATTTTAACTATCAATGCCATGAGCCATGAGTCATAGTAGTTTCTTAACTTATTTTCCATGTGCTCTATTCTTTAAATCATTTAAAATTAAAGCAAGCTTTTCCATATGAAATTAGAATTATCATCAAATGTAAAGAAACAGGACTCTTTGACAGAAACCTTTGGAGAACTGATAATCAGAGAAAAATACCATTCCACTCTGAGGAACACCTCTGAATTCAGACAATTGTACACGGCTTATTTCCGGACGTAACCTATTCAGAAGTAGCAAACAAACAAAACATAATGAAGAGGGAGGCCTTACCATACAAATGATTCGCTAGACTTTCTATGCTCACATAATCTGATAAAATAAGCTTCTCATGCTCCCTTGGTCCCCAGTAATAACCTCTCAAAGAGACTAGATTTGGATGTCTTATGTTCCCAAATTTCTTTGCTTCCCTTGCAAATTCCCTTTTGTGTTTTGCCAAACCTTCCCTCAGCCACTTCACTGTCAACACATGTCCATTATCTAGCGTAGCTTTATAAGAGGTTCCATGACTGCTTCTCCCCAAAACTTCAGCAGGTGCACGTGACAACTCCTCAGCTGTGAATGATAGTATCTCATCCAGAAAGAAAAGATCCCCAACTAACCGATCAGGTGATCTGACATTCAAAATAACAAGATGATCAGGAGCAAATGAATCTTCAGACTACGGTGACGATGAGAAGAAACTATTTGAACCAGGTGAAGACCGTCTCTTATTCATTGAATGGGGATTACTGATGAAGCAGGGTTTACTGGTAGAATGTCCGGCAGGGGGATACCCCCAGTGAAATTATTGCTAGATAAGTGTAAATGTTCCATTGTAGACAATGTAAAAAGGCTAGTTAAAAGAGCCCCATTTAGCTTGTTGAAGCTAAGGTCAATAACATTAATCTTGGGATACATTCCCAATACAGTTGGGAGAGATCCCACTAAGTAATTGTGGGATAAATTCAGATAGGTCAATCTTAAAAACTGAGAAGTATCATTTGGCAGGGACCCTATAAATGAATTCTGGCTCAGATCAAGAACTTCCATATAATTTCCCCATGCCCGCATCATAGACAAATCCCCAGATAAATTGTTATCACTCAAATCCACTACTGCACAGATTCCGAATTTTATTGGCAATGTACCAGATAGTGCATTTGAAGAAAGGTTGAGCACCTTAAGATTTGTCGTTGCAATATTGTTTACATTGCCTGTGATATAAAATGACAAAAATGAATTAGTAGTTTACAGAGAACAGAATCCAGATATCTGTTATTTGACTCCTTTTAGAGTCAAATAACCATGGAAAGATTATCATAATAAATGTAGTAACCACTATCTAATCATCCATCATGTAAAGTTACATTATAATTTATATGCAGCCATGAAAATGAATGGCAAATAGTTGGCGCCGCTGAGAATAGTTTGATCCACAATGTTTATTAGGGTCGAGTAACATAGAATAATGGATAATGACAAATTAGTGATAAAGGAAACTATTACAAAATCCAGCTCTCAGCATTCATGGACACTAAAGTTTCCTGTCACTTATTAATTCATCTATGCCGGTAGGATCTACATGCAGTGAAAAAAGAGATTTGAATTCATCAAAATTGGACAACTGACCACTCCATGATTAGTTACAAAGACACACAATAAACTACCACACAGCACCGTATAGTCAATTAATGATAAGGATAATAAAAATGAACATCGATATCCAAGAGAATCCCAAACCATACACTTCTCAGTGTTTGATGACAAATAAAGTTGCTTGATTTTAACCCAGAGACTTCTATAAAGTTAAAAGTACCCTACAACGGGACACATATAAGGACAGTTCATAAGACAAACTATCGTAAATACAGCTCCCCAAGATGACAGAAGCTAACATTCCCTATCACTCAGTAATTCACCCATCACAATAGAATGTATGTTGCAGGTGTGTTCTGATCGTGTGTAAATTTGAAAATTGAAATAATGAATAGGTAAATACCAACATGAAATTAGCACAGGAAAAGCTACGTTGTCAAACAAATAATTTATTAAATACCTACATAGACGTAATAAATTCCAAAAAAGACCAACAAAGGTAATCCCAGCACTCTTGCAAAACTTTTGCATGGCAATACGACCAACTTCACATGCAATATTGTTTACATTAAAATAAAGTTTACTCAAATTCACATTAAAAAGTAATGAAGATAAACTGTAACAAGATGATGCCTTTTATGCTTTGGGTCGAGAAATTATGATAAGAATAATGAGACAACACACTAACAGGGTTTTTTTAATTAATTTGACCCTCTCCCTTGAGAGATTGGATCTGATTTTAGAGAGGGATGACTTGGAATATGCCATGTCTTAACAGGACCATGTAGGATTTATGCACCAAGGGCAGAGCAACAAACTCCCAAGATATGGAGAGAAAGTGGGTACCCAATAAATATAGACTCGCATTTACAGGTTCTGTATGTCGGAACCTTAGAAGACCATTTCATCCTTAAATGCCCTGTCTTTATGACCAGCCGGAAACTTCTCCGAGGCAGATCTATCTGCACCTCTAACTCCAGACTCTTTACTTCTTACTTGCAACATTTTGATGATTCCAAACACAAGAGGCATCAAGAACAAAACTCCAATATCAGGTCAGACAGGCTGCGTAGACTTCAATATATAAAACCAATGGATGGGAAGAATTGCATTACACACTTCTTCTTGACCTTGGATGTTAGAAGATTAACAATTGATAGCCATGTTGATATCGAGCTTCTTCATTGTCCTTCGAACCCTTGTTCTTTTTGCCCATTGGGCTCTCTAGGGTTTGATGATATCTATTTCAGCACTCCATTGTAGTCGTTTATTTCTTTTATCATTCTCACGGATATTATTAAATTACCGACTCTTTTAACACTTAATTCAGCTTCCCAATGCCTTTTCATCTTTGCAGTTTTTATAATGCTGTTGGAAATTTGTGGCAACCAGTGGCAATTGATATTAAAATTAAAAGTAAAATTGAATGTCCACCTCGACTCTACCATTTCAAAAATCAAATTACACTGGGATCTCTCAAGCAATTTGTTAAGCTAAGTAATTATAAATTTGACTAAATTCTTGAGCTGTTTTCTTTTTCTTAGCATAATGCACCTAATGACTTAATTCAAAAATTCTGCCTTGATACAATACTTGGATATACAGGTCTATGTGAAGCTGCTCTAAATCAATATTACAAACAATACAAGAAAAATCCAAAACATGGCTACACAAAGAAAGTACCCGAAAGATTGTTGTGGCTGAGATCCAGTTCACTCAAGACCGAAGAACCTTCCATAAAAAGCGCACCCGGTAAAGGTCCAGAAAACTCGTTATTGCTAAGGCGCAAGATCTCGAGGCTGTAAATAAAGTTGAAAGACAGAAGTTGTCCCGAGAACCGATTGTTGCTGATATCGAGAACCTTCAAATTTTCAAAAGGAATTGCGCCGTTATAAGCCAAGCTTCCGTTGAGCTGATTGCTACTGAGATTGAGATGCTGAAGCGAGTATATAAGGCCGGACACAATCGGCCACATAGAAGGCAAGGGTCCAGAGAGCTCGTTGTTGCTAAAATCAATGTATTCCGCAGACTGCAACAGCATGAGACCACTGTCAATGGGACCGCTAAGCTTATTCGAATGCAAATCTAGCTGGCGCAGCTCTCTAAGGTTCTGGAAATCCAAATCCAACATCCTTCACTTCAAATCCAAAGGCAATACAAACATGGCCAGCATTGTCATCAAATTTCTTCATACATTACAAGAGAAACAGCAGCACTTTCGCAACCAATAAACGAGCAGAAGCAGGGGACCAATTTCTGCTTGTTGCAATCCGAGATCGCTTACGAGGCATCCCGTCAGATTGCATGGGTAAGTGTAGTTTACATACCCCAACATAGAGAGAAAACCCCCTGAATATCTATTATAGATTGATTTGTGAGCAGGATTTGGTGGATGAATGAACGCAGGAAGAGGCAGCCGATAGGAGGTTATTAGGGCCCTTTGTTTTGGATTGGGACGCGCCCGACTCGCAGGACGTGGTTTTGCAGAGATCGTATGAGCAGGAGGAAATCGCCATAACTGCATTGCTTGATTCCAATTCTTCTGAGGAGAACGACGCAGGTGAAATTCTTCCCAGGGCCGTGTTGATGAAAGTCTGCATTACAAAGCCTGGGACCACTTCACTTCTCCACTTCGATTGCCGGTTGCAAGGTTACGAGAATGACGCTGTAATCAATCTCGTCTCCTACCATCCGTCGACCCAGTCTTTGCATCCTTCAAAATACCGGGGTCCGGCATTCTGGTACGCCTTCATTCCTTGATCGAAATTTAAGGTTCATGGTTTAAGGTTTCGAGTTTAAGGTGCGGCATGAACAGAATGATTCAGAGGAAGACCTTCAAATTCCAAATTTACTTCCTTGAAGATGCGTACGCTCGTTCCAAGGCGGACAGCTCTGTCGGTGTCTCTTCGCTTTGCCATAGCTCCGCCAGTGTCTCTTCCCCTGGCTATTGATCTAACGGTTGAAATTTGTTTAATCGTCTAACATCTAATCCTGTGGTGCACAAAATGACAGATAGACAATGAGGAAAGTTGATTTCAGAGGGAAACGCCTTACGTAAAAACAACAACGTGCAAGATGATAGGCTTGGAATCACCTTGCTACCCATTTCTTGACAATGTAAACCAATTCTCTACTGATAAGGTCATCGAATCTAATAAAGTCTATAATGGAATAAATAATCAACCCATACCATTTCTATTCCTTTTTACGGTGCGATAAGATCAATATCTAAGCTCAAAGGTAAATTATCTAGTGGCTTCACAAAAGAAGGAGGTGATTTGTTTTGTCACATAACTCATTTCTATTTCTAAATATACTCTAAATAATTTTTTTCTCCTAATTTATAAGTGAATAAAATCAGTTTATTAATACCCAACATACAATCTCTCATACTATTTTATACATACTTTGGATTGTTTATTACACAGTAAGGTGTTCCCTCTGAAATGAACTCCCCTTATTTTCTATTTGTCACCCTTAAATATCGTTACATTATATATTGTTACATTATATGTTAGACGATTGAGAAAGGTTGAACCGTTGGATTACAAAAACGTAATTAAGAATTGTTGCAGGTATTCGATTCACCTAGCCTGGTTCATACTGTGATACGCGTAGAGGATGTTGTTACCCTCGCACAGCGAAGCCTGCTTCCGACTTTTACATTCATGGTTAGCCCTATTACAGCGACGGGAAATAGCCATAGTTCTGTGATTCTTCCAGAGAATTTGATTACTCAAAGGTGCTGCTCACTTTATACTTTTGACTTATATGATCATGGCCAGATTTTATGTATTGTGAGAGAATTTGCAGATTTCAGATCTGAAGGAAGAGCTGAACAAATATTGGGATTCTTTAAGCTGTCTTATTTTGAATTCATAACCAGTTCGACTGGCGACCCTGTTAACAACTCGAGTGACAAGGTAAGGACCATTGTGACCCCATTTGTTGCCATCAAACGTCAGGGCGAACTCTTGTATGAACTTGAATAACAGAGGATGTCGTTTATTGAATGCGAAAACCACATTATTTAGCCGGTTCCACCGCCGAGTTTGGGAATCCCTGTTCTGTGCTCCAATGGCGTTTCTTAGGCCGGAAAAGTTTCAGTGAAGTATGACATCTGCGTCAATATAGACATCGCCAAACTTGTAAAGAGAAGCCAAGCGTAGGATGTTGGAAAGATTTTGTACGAAGGACACTTCCCCGGGGTCAATATCGCCGCCTTCCACCTTTCTTATCCACTCCTCCGCTGGTGTTTTCTTGAAAAGATACTGGAGATCTGCCGCTGCAGCCATGACACGAAGCCCTCGGTTTCTAAAAGGCCGCAGAATCTCCTCTCCCACATCAGAGTCCATCGTGCGGGAGATGACTAGCAGGCAACACAAAGGATTCCACTTGAGACACTCTCTATGCATAGTCGCTCCCGTGAGCCGAAGGAATCGACCCGCGATATCTAGGTCATGAAGAAGCGCAGCTTGGAGGGCTTGAAAAAAGGCTTGACACTTGTCGAGAACTGACGCGACATCGAATCCGAGTTGAGGACCTCGAAGCTAGAAAAGTTCTCCCATAACCATTTAGTTCTCTCGTCCTAAGTCATGTTCAGTGGAGGCTGCTCTAAGCTTGGGAGCGGTTTCAGCAGAGAGGAAGAAACTAGCAAGGGGGGTTTCAAGAACTTCATCTTCCTTCTTCATCATCATGCATAGTCTGCCACAGGTTTCTGTTGATTTCAACAAAGAACGACACCCCATTCCATTCCATTCCATTCCATTCCATCCATCAACAATTTGGGCTCCCTCACCTGTCACGGATTCATTCATATGTTGTGGAACTCTCATTATTATCGTCATTGTTAGCGTCTTTTCCTGCGAATTTCACATAAAAATTAAAGCCAACTACAAGCAGAAAAATCTAGGCGGCAAAGACAAAATTTGGGGCTCGGAAATCACCGGGTTGTCTTGCATAAACTAGGTTCAGTTTTGAAACTTATTGAATCTGATCTCATGATTAACTAATTTTATATAATATACTATAATATAGTTACGCCATAAGGCGTTCCCCTGAAATAAACTCCCCTTATTGTTTATCTGTCACCCTTTCAGCACTCCCCTTATTGTCTATCTGTCACCCTTTCAGAACTCCCCTTATTGTCTATCTGTCACCCATAAATATTCATTAGATTATATGTTAGACGATTGAGAAAGGTTGAACTTTTTTGGATCACAAAAAAGTAATTAAGCATTGTTGCAGGTATTTGATTCTCCTGGCCTGGTTCATACTGTGATATGCGTAGAGGATGTTGTTACCCTCGAACAGGAAAGCCTACGTCCGACTTTTCCATTCATGGTTGGCCCTATAACGGTGATGGGAAATAGCCATAGTTTTGTGATTCTTCCAGAGAATTCGATTACTCAAAGGTGCTTCTCACTCTGTACTTTTGACTTATATGATCATGGCAGGATTTTATGTATTGTGAGAGAATTTGCAGATTTCAGATCTGAAGGAAGAGCTGAACAAATATTGGGATTCTTTAAGCTATCCTAACAGAGATGGACACAAATTGTGGGGGCACGAATGGGAGAAGGACGGAAATTGCTCTCTC
>APFE030321737.1:27981-54371 GCA_000404065.3 Pinus taeda
AAGTAGATGTCCTTACATTATCACATTCTGCAATCTGGTTTTCTTCTGTGGGCAGATCTGAAACAAGCTCTTCTCTTTCATCATCTTCCACTATATGTCCATCTTCAGCCTGCTGATCTTGATTCTGCTGCAAAATTTCCTGATCATCTTGATGCGAATTTTCTAAGTTTTCTTTGTGCTGCTGAAATGGATTCTCATACAAAGCCTCCATGATCTCGACATCCATGAAATTATCATCTTCATAAAACTTCTCAAGGCTTTCAAAAAAACTATATGTGTGCTGGCAACAGTCTTGAACTAGATTGAATGATGGATAAGAGTCCTTGTATCTTTCAATGAACATAGCATGAAAATCCTTTAAACAGTAAATACAAGCAGGCGGAAAACTTTCATACCATGATTGGGCTTTACCTTCCAGAGTGGCCAAGAATATCTTCATCAAGCAATCTTTAGGAAAATCAACCTTCAACTTGCGAATATGCACGTGAAATCTAACCAGATGTAGAGTTGCATCCTTCTTACCATCATCTTTAACTGTAGGCAGATTCCTTGACCAATCTACCTTCGGAATTTTATTTTTAAAACCAAGGATGTGATCTCAGCTCAAGGGAGCATATCTTCTTGTGATTTGATCCATCTTGAAAATCACAAAGCTACTGATCTCTCTATAGTGAAGTCACCATGAAGCACAGATCGCTGATTTCTCAGTGAAGGAGTCGCCAGTGAATGATTTCGGCCTGTCAAGTGCCTGATCGTTGTTCACCATCAACAATCAGATATGAACTTGATACATGTATTGGGGTAAAGTGTCAATGAAGTGTTGTATTCACAAGCTCACGGAGATTGACTGAAGCAACGTTTATCCACTAACGTTGATGTAAAACATGAGCGTGTTCGAAGGCTACCTGGCGTATCTTCAGACTCTGTCTAAGACTTATGAAACAAACACGTCAATGAGCAAACGATAAGTTTTTTCTCCCCATCGGAGTCGCCAGTATGTTAGCGTTTGACATTTCACCTCAGGCTGAGAAAGGCAAATCTCAAAGCTACATCAAACCATTCAGCCTCGTAGCTAGCCGTATGGGGCAGGAGAAGGCTCTCTCCGGTCTCTCTTGGAAAATTTTCAATTAGGGAGATGACCAACAAAGTAACACCGATATTAGGCTAGTAAACTGATAAAAGAATTTGATTTTGGAGTTTTTGGGTTTTTGGTGGCAAGTTGAGGAGAGGGCAAATTTGGCTGCGGGGATGGGACATAGTTTCTGCAGGGGAGTCTTTGGGGCGAGGTAGGAAGCCGTGCTGATGTCTTTGACTGAAGTGAATGGTAAAGAATGAAACAGAGAAGGCTAAAGAGAGCAAACAACGAATTTGAATTCTCTTTAAAGAGTACAAAACATCAAAATTAAACAAACTTAAAAGCAGAGCATGACAAGCATGAATTCTTACTTTATCACTTCATTTGTTTAATATGCAGAAGTATCGAAGGAAAATGAAACACATAACAAAGCTTACAATGACTCAAGAAACACACCATCAACACATGAGTCCACAAGAATCCTAAAGATGACTGCAAAACCCTGGTCTTCCTTGCCAAAAATTGCAGAGATACAAGAGATAATACAATGAGCTACTGCTCTCTCAAGAGTCCAAACTTCCAACCCCTCAAAATGACTAAGAAAATACATAATATAGGCAAGCTAGCACTTTTCCTTGACTCTAGGGGCGGAGCTCACTATCCTAGCAGCTGTTTCAACCACTTCCAAAGTTAGCACTACAAACTAGGCAATCAAAACAACTTGCCTCTATAAACTTGGAAACCAATTCATTCATTTAATTTTTACCCTTTTCATGAATGAATATTCTAGAAGAGTTAAACAAGAGTAAAAGTATCCAAAAAGTGTCACAGTTACATTCATTAAGATCATCATTAACCTCAGAAAGTCGAAAAAGGTCAAAACTGGAATTTCTGGGCAGAACAGGTCAAATCTGGCAACATTTCCTCAACTGGTCGCACCCCTTTTCTCAACGGGTCTCACACTTTGGAGCTCTGTTTGGAGGCCTTCCCTGTATCAGAATTGGGTGCAGGATAGTGCGTTGGAAAGGTCTGCGAGTCTACTTTCCAACCCAACCAGAATTTTTGAATTTGGAGGTCATTTTCCCAGTCAAAACTCAATTCTTCCAAGACTGTTTCTGCAACTCAGAAAAGGGGCAGAAAGTCAAATGTTTCATGTATTTTGACCTTTTGGAGGCCCAGAACTTGATGAAATTTATTAATAATGGATGAGAAAGTGTAAATTTCCATGAAAAATCCAGAAATGCTTAGTTTTTGTAAAATGGAGTTGCCGGGACAAAGGGTCTCACCGGGGGTGAGACCCGTTGAGAAGCCAAAACCTGTAAATTTCCAAAAAATTCTAAAATTACCCAAAATTCTCAAATTTTTTTGGGATTTGTGCTGTAGCTAGGCTAGTGGGTGCCATGATCCTTGAGTAAGCCTCAGCCAAGATATGGAGGGGATTTGGCCTCTTTCTCCGTTTTAGTGCTTCGCTCAACCTCCTTTGAAAAACTTTCATTTTAGCCTTGTAGACATGCATCCTTCCCCAATAGTGATAGTGATTTTTTCTCCTTTGTACCTCAACCTCTGTAGATGATGAATGGTCATCATTTTTCTCATGGTCATAATTTTTCTCATAAGTTTCAGTTTTTGACATGGTTTAGGAGCAAAGTGGACAAACTGAACTGCTTTCGCTGCCTGCAAAAAGTGCTGAACTCTATGCTTTTTCAAGGGGACAAGAACATGAGGGAAATGTTAGGGGAGGGACCTTTTACACCAGGAATTGGGAATATATGAATAACAGGAAATTTAGGGAATACATTGCAAACATCACTGCACATGCATCATCAAATTCATGTGTTTACATGGGCATATGGAGAGGTAGGGTTAGGGTTTGAGTTTTAGTGTTTAGGGAGAGGGTAGGGTTTGTATTTATTTTACAATTTAACAAAGGGAAATTACATGGAAATACAAGGGAAGTGGAAAGGGGAAAGAGGGAAATAATTACAAGGGAGAAAACATGAACAACAATAATCCCTAGCACATTTTAATCATCACACATTGCAGCCATATGGAGCCTCTTCCTCTTGCACAATTTGATCTTTAAACCCATTCATGATGTCCTTTAAACATAACCAACAACCATTTTCAAGTTTGGAGAACCTACCTCAAGAAATTTGATGATTTGGAGGGAGTTTGAGCAAATTTTTTTTGTGTTTGCAAAGATACAGCTCAACGGGTCACGCACCTCCCAACGGGTCGCGCATGTTGTATTTTTGCACTGTGGGAGAGCCTCTGACGGGTCGCGCACCTCTCAACGGGTCGGGCACATTGGCAGCTCTATTTGGAGGCCTTCCTAGTGTCAGAATTGAGCTCAAGATAGCTCGTTCGAAAGGTCTCTAAGTCTACTTTCTAATCCAACTAGAAGCTTTCAATTTGGGTTTGAGTTGACTTGTCAAAAATCAAATCTCCCAAGACTTTTCAAAAAGTGCCAAATGAGGCTGCCTGAAGGAAGAGTGATGTTGCAGTCAACTTTGGAATACCTTCCTTACCCCCAAATATATCTCATGATAGCTCATTGGAAAGATATTTGTGTCTATTTATCATTTTACCCATCAAAAAAATCATTTGGCCAACCAAGCTACGAGAAAACTTGATTTACCCAAGGTCACTTTAGAGGTGTCTTTGATTCTCCTGAGGCAATGGTATTCTTGACATTTCTCTCAAACCATGACACCTGTGAAAAATGTGAAAGATTTTTTTCTTCTTTGGCATGTTATGGAAAAAAACCTCTCTCAGGTTTCCAAAATTCATCTTTGACTGCTCTGAAACATCATTTGAGTGAAACTTGTCCCGATGTGTGAAACAAGGAATTTTGTCGAAATGCAGCGAAATGAAGGGGATAGGGGGCTTCTAAATTCTTGGGGAAATTTTTGGGAGTAGGGAGGGATGTTAGGAAGTAGGGGAAAGTGGAATCTCAGAGATTTAGTGAGGGGAAGGGGTCCAAAAGGGAAAAACACAGGCCAAACCTAGAAAATTGCCAGGTTGTAGCTAGAAACTAGGGTTTGTGGGAAAATGAGGAATTTGGGGAACCTCAGTGATGGGAAGCACTTGATAAGGTACTTTAAGGATAGGGGAAGGTGTATGAACATTAGGAAACAAGTTTTGCTGATGATTTGACCATCCAAGAGAAATTGGCTTCAAAACCCTAGAAGAGGGAAATGAACTTGCCAAGGCACAACTGAAGCATGAACAAGGTGTAAAATGACTCATTAGAAACTGACATGATAATGAAAACCCTATGAATGATGATAGACTCAGCTGAATGATGACATAGACTGACATTTGGGCAACTTTAGAAGGAGTGAAAACAAACCCTAGACCTAATGCCTAGTGACCAAATTTTGCTTGAAAACTCTTTGAAAAGACAAAATTTGACCTTAACACTCTGAAACCACTTTGTAAGAGAATATTTGATGACTGTAGGAAGGCTGGAAAGACTGACACTAACAAAATAGACATGTGTGACATATGTACGGTAAATATTTTCAGTTCACATTATCAGTTGAATAGGATTGCATCACTTAACCATAATAAAACTCAGAAAGTAAAATATGTGTTAATAGTTTTTACAAATAGTTTGTGTCCAAGACAAAAATTGGTCATCTGATCCAAAAACTCAAAATGCATGCAAAAACATCTAAGTAGACTAGTGTTGATCATGATAACAGTTCACATCTTGCGTTATCATACATAAGAGTCTCATCCAATGACTCAACACATTGATGGTGTGGCGCTATAGTCACATAGGTAATTCCTCGATTTGGACATCTGGAATGCCTAGCGTCAAACCCTCTATATGATCCTATAGCTCAGCCAATGTCTCGGCTAAGTCTAAGGCTTAGACAACTGCTCTCCCAATAGGTCTCTTTGTTGGCCAATCTACCTTTCATTGGTGTCCCACAGGTCGAATAGGTCCAACATCTGCATACATTAAAATAATGTTTTGTTTAGTCTTGGAAATAATAAAAAAACATGAAAATAATCATAGAAACTTTAAAAATAGAAAACACTTTGGTCAAAAAATTTACCTATAGCACTCCACTATGCCCCAACTAGTAGCGTCAAATCTAGATCACCACAGAAATCCATTCCTAAATATCGATATTCTACAAAGGCCATATCCCGTCGATCAAACCATTCAAAGAATGTAGGGGAAATGAGATCAATGACTGACCAACATATCTAGCCATAAGAGCTACCCATCTCTGCATCCATGGATCTATAGGTCAAGGTACTCCTAGTAAAATGAGTTGTGGCTACATAAGTGGTATTCTCTCCAGGGAAAAAGAATTCAAGATCGACCGATAGCCAAAAATTTTTGTCTTTCCATTCTTTACCTTGGTCAATTGTTCTTTCATGGATGAAAGAATTTCCTCACACTAGTTGAACACTTTTGGCTCTAAACATTCTAATGCGTATTGCATATATGATATATTTGCCAAATGTAGTGTCACACTGATAACCAGTTTGGCAAGGGTAAAGAGAATCATCCTCAATAGTAAATCACTAACATCCCTGATGTTAATATTTCCATCTCTGCTAGGTTGAGCTCCTTCCTGATAGAACTGTCGCATATAGTCTCTCATTGATTCAACTGCTCTGGTAAATCCTGATAGTGAGATGAGGGTACCCTGCCTTGATAGTCTAGTCATAAAGTATATATCATCGATGGTAAAAATGATCACTTTGTCCCTGATGTAAAAGGCTTGGTCGATAGGATCCCAAAAACGAACAAGGAAGTGTAAAAGCTCAATTTGTTGCCACATGCTAGATAATCGAAAATACTTGAGTAACCCACAATTCCTTAGGACCTCAACCATACCCTGATTATTTAGGGCAATCGTATCTTGTTCTTCATGCTCTCATTCTCTCCATATAATCACCATTTTGATCCGATGAATGTCTGCAATGCAACCATTAGACAAATTAGGATCCATTTAAAAAAAAAACAACGGTAAATTTGGGAGAAAATAGCTGTATAAATTTGGTTTTTTTGCCTAGCGCACCCCCCGTCTTAGAGACAGTGTGCTGCAATGCATACAACCTTTTGAGTGTGTGCAATGTAGTGCACCTTTCAATACGAAAAGCGTATTCTGATCCAGAGTTTGAAAATTGAAACCCTATGGGCCTCAGAAACTCAAAATTTTGCTTAAAACTAAAAATAAATGGAATGAAATGAAGGAGAACATAGATAGCTCCTACCTAGTCTGGATGGCACAAGGAATGGTCCACCGAATCCTCCATAATCAACTAATGAACTTTGAGGTAAAAACTGCTCCAGAGCACCAAAATCAAAGGGTGAAATTGAAATGGTAAAAATGAATGGTAAAACTTATTTTTATGTTTATTTCTTGCACATTAATCAAGTAAACATTAGTTTTATTCATTTTTATCCATGGAATAGGTATTTTTCATCTATTTTGATGGTGTTTTAAGTAGGTTCAACAACTGAAATGTAGAATCTTACGTGCTCAAATGTAAATTGAACATTTTTGACAACAAAGAAAACTTTTATATCTTTTTCAAGCTTTGTTAAAAATGAAAAAGGAACCCCCTTGGAGTCCTCTTTAAGCTCTTTTCAAACTCACTAAATATAAAAATATTCCTAAGTGCTTGTCTTCTCGAGCTCGTTAAAGGATTCGAAACGATATGTCTCTTGTATTATTTTACGCTTTTTCAGACTTGAGAGAATAACTTACAAAAAATAACTTGTGGAGTTTCCTTTTCGTACCTTTTCAAACTATCTAAACATGAAAAGGACCAAGTTATCTTTGTCATTAAACTTGTTAAAAACATCAAATAGTGACAATCTTTTCCATCTAGACGAGATCGAATTTCACCTTCACTAGACTCATTAAAGCATCAAATAGTGATGGATTCGCCCGAAGGGTGAAATTATACAACAAGCATATGTTATCCTCCTCAAGATTGATAAAAAATAAAGAGGTACTGGTCAGCAATGACTCGGGAAAATTGGGAAAAGGGGAAAACACATTATGGTAGCAAATCACTCTTGAAGATGACACTTTCACCTCATCACTGTGACTATGTGGGTTTGGTCATTCAGCTTGATGGTTATCACACCGTTGGTCTATCATACAATCGATTACTTTATTTTGGGTCAATGCTACCGATTCATCTTAGTGTCGACATGTTCAAGAGAAGTCATTCAGTTCAAACTTCATCGTTTGCAATACCGTAAACCTTCATTTTCATGACCACCATTCATGAACCTTGTGTCATCAGTTGATTTTTCATCTTCAAAATCATTTAACTTTTTTTGTGTCATTGATGTGGGATATCAAGGCCCTCCTACGACAAGTAGCTTCTTGTCAAAATTAGCACATCATCCAAGAAGTTAACCTCAAAACACCCCTTTAGTACCTTGAGGCTTGCATACATCAATGGCAGGTTTCTTGCTTCCGACGATAGGTTGACATCCCTAGCCTTCGACCGAAAGACTTTGTATGGTGTTTGACATCAAATCATTTATTCACACCATGCAAAATGTGTTGTAGTACCTTGAGGGTCATTATCATTATATCTGATTCCTCTTGCATTTGTTAATGGCTTACATCATTGGCTGGTAATCAGATGATGTCTTCCATTGTTCGACTTCAAAAAATCTATTCACATGGTTAGATTTATACTTGAGAGAAATATTGGACGAGATTGAAGAACCCAAATCTAGTTTTATCCATCCACGCTGCGATATATTCAAGAGTACTATATCAAATGTACAATGGCCTTACATTCATGGTCAACCATCCATGGGTCTATATCTGTAGACGACTATATTTGTACATGTAATGAAAGTTTATAAGATGAACATGGGTATTCCTTCCCTCAGCTAGTTCATGAGAAAAAATCAAATTATCATGATATATGTATTGTGGTTGATGCAGGTCACCTTCCACTTTAAAGCCTCCTCTCCAAATGATAAAGCATTTCACTCAACATATATTTTTCGACTTCATGCTTTATGGGGCAACTATTACAGATCCATTTGGGTAAATCAATCTCAACCTACATATCAGTACTTTTAGGGCCCATCAAACACTAATGCAATTGTTACATGCCCTAAAGAAGTCAACCATCAGAATGCCTAGCTTCCCAAGAAGTTTCATGACCAAAATCATCCAAAAATTTCCTCTAAGTAGATCAACGCAGGTAGGCCTTCATTGATCCAGGTGGATATTGGTGGCCACCTGCCAAGTCCATCTCGACCCCCATTATTGTTTCTCTCAGCATTTTCAATTTCCTTAATTGTAGCACAACTTACTATTTTTAGTAGTTTTTCGGGTCCTGAACTTCAAGAGCTGTTTTGAGGCCCTAAACGACGTTTTTTGGGAAATCTGGGGGAAACATAGGTCCATGGACCGATGTTTCCCTTCCGAAAGTGGTAGTTCTCAGATAGATATTTCTAACGAGCTATCGTACGCGTCAAACAGATATCATATGCCAAAGTTACGACCTCGGGAAATTGATGCACCAATTTACCCAAACGGGGCCCACAATTTGGCGTTTCATCTTCTAGGGTTAGGTTTTGGGATGTGAAGGGTTTCTCATTGTTTCTCAACAATAAATAGGCCTCCGAGCCTCATTGTAACACAGTTCAGAGGCATGTAGCCACACATCTCTTCTCAGAGATAAGCTACCATCGCCCTAGCTGGTTTATTTCTATTTCTGGTTGTAAGCATATTTTAGTCTTTTCCATTAATGAAATGAAGTATTATTTCCGCTGCATCTTTGTGTATATGGTTATCTCTGTATTTTATTGCATTCCTGTTTAAATCTGGATCACATCATGAGTTTCCTTTACTACCCTTTCACCATTAGTGACCATTTCTTGTAGCAACTTATTCATATTTATCTTCAATTCTTCCATGTCTATCTTCAAATCTATCTTCCAATCGTTCATCTTAGCTTCCATGCCATTCATCTTAGCTTCCACGACCTTTATATTAGATTCCATGCCATCTATCTTAGCTTCTGTTAGCTTTTGTGAGTGTGACGTTTGTTGCACTTGTTCTTGCAATTTTGATATATCATGTAGCATTTCTTCCTCTTCTTCATGAGTCATGCTAGGGATTTCAGGTTCCTTACTAGGTGCTTTCACTTTCTTTCCTCGGGTATCTGTTACCAATAATAATGTTCTACTATGCCCTCTGAATTCCTTCAAAATAAATTTTCAAACCAATCTTAAGCAAAAATTTAAAAGAATCTACACACCTTTTTTCACTTTGTAGGAGCTCGATATTGCCTCTGATGTATCTCTATACTTTTATATTATCCAGTTCTAAAATTATGACCTACAATAGCCCTCTATGTCCTCTTTCCAATGCCACCAATATGATCCAAATTGGATTCTCCAAGGAAGATTTATGCAAAATCTCCCACGGTGACCTGATTATAGACTAGTTCAGTAGAGCGAACTTGTACGATGTGCCACGAGTCACTGTTTCGACCTTTGGCTCTGAAAAATATATAGAAGAAACTACAGTTCTTCCTCTTTCTGTACCTTCTTATGAAATTTCAATCAGATCCTCAGAGAAAAGTTATGACGATTTTCCTCAGGTCACCTGTTTGGAATGAAATTCAGGAGTCTGCAAGAAGACAAACTTCCTCAGATCATATCTCCACAAATATAGTGCGAACAACTCTGAAATTCGGACCCAAGAAAAAAAATTATATTGAAAATGCCATGATGACCTGTTTGGAGCAGTGAAACCCTAGAATCCAAAGCTCTGATACAAAATGTTATGAAACTAGCTCAAGAAAAGATAAAAAAGATAGATCAACGCCTTAGAATTCAGCCTCTTTGAGGGGGCAACCTCCTTTACATTACATAAATGAACAATTCTTGGATGATTCAAACGACAAAACCTCCTTTCCATATATAGGAGTCTAAGGAGTCACAATATAACTTAGCCGACCTAACAATAATAATATAAAGCCACAAAAATAACAATAGAGGGATTCTATGGGGCACAGTAATAACAATATGGGGATAATAGGGGCACAACAATATTTATAAGGGGTACAACTACAATAGTAATGGGGTAATCACTAGTATTATAGGGACCCAACAGTTCTAAATGTTGTTTTCGGAATGTCTTTAGCCTTCATTCTGATTTGATGATATCCTAAACGAATATCCAACTTAGTGAAGTAAATTGTTACGTCAAGTTCATCCAATAATTAATCAATGACAGGAATGGGAAATTTATCTTTAATAGTTAGCTTGTTGATCTCCCTATAATCCGGACACATGTGCCATGATCCATCCGTCTTGCGCACCAATACTAATCGAGCAGAGAAAGAAATTTGACTAGGATGAATTATACCAGCCTCTAGCATTTCCACAACCATACGTTCAATTTCACTCTTTTTGGCGTAGGGATATCTATATGACCTAATGATTGGAGGAACACTTCCTGGAATCAAATGAATAGCATTATCATGATCAAGTAGAAATTTTGAGTGTAGATTAACCTCATAATGCAATATAACTAAAGAAAAATACTTTAATCTACTTCTACAATTACTTTTGAGGAAACTTAAAATATTTGAGCAAGATCAAGTTGAACACATATAACCAGAAGAAGAATCAATGCACATTAACCACAGAAGAATACTCAGGGGAAATCGTCATCTAAAAACCCCACTATGTGTATTATCATACAAGGTGGAAATATATCAAAATTACACAAAGCCTTAGCTCTCACAACTAGCCAGCTCTCAGTACAATCCTCCTAGATGCTCATAGGCAAACAAAGCTTCTCACAAACCCTCTCCTCTACCATCCAAGCCTCCTATTCCCTTGTGCAATTTCTCCTAGGTGATCCTCATGTTACCAAGTGTAACGCTAATCACTCACATTGATCTAACACCCTATAAAATTGTGAAATCCTCAAGGAACCTTATTCCTTCTGCATGCATGAGTTTCCTTTATAGGAGAAAACATGCAATTGACAGTACAATGTCCTTGACATTCAGCTCAACTAGGTCTTTCTAAGAATAGACATGCATGAGTTAATGACGAGAGAATCTTCAGTTATCTAGAGTACACTCGTTGGATGCATGCATGCATTAACTGACTTAACTCACAATTACTTCCTCAAACAGTTTGGAACTAATTTAATTGGACCTAACTTAGTAAATTGAGCTAACAAATTACAACTCAAATACAACTCAATCATATCTCCTTAATTGAGGGATAATCTCCTTAATTTAAGGGAAAATGTTGCATGACTTCATAAAGACTTCTAGCTTGAAAGAAATTGGTGAGACTAAATTCTAATTTTAATTCACAATTTTAATTCAAGGACAAATTAAAATTGGAATATTCTAGATTCCATTTTTATCATTTTTTGTTGCTATTTTCAACACTCCCTCTCAACAAGAAAGGAATTCAACTCGATCTTGATCCTAAACCTTTGGAATGTTCTGCATGCAACACTTCTCTCTGATGTTGTTGCTCTAGCAACTCCAGAAACAAAAAGAAACATCCAACCTGAATCAATATGATGTCTCTGTCATCAAAGTCTCTGACTACCATTGCCTCTGTTGAAAGAAAACTCTATGTTCTTCAGTATTTGATTGCTCTAGCCTCTGTCACTTGGATCTTTGACTGCATCAATCCCACTGATTCCTCCCACTACTATGTATTTTGGGCTCCCATAGAAAGATACGATCCATGAGATAAAACCTCTCAATGGATCCTGCCCAATTTCAGCCTTCTTGAGACAATCACTTCACATTGTCCCACCTCACACCTAGAGGTATGGTTGCATGTGATCCCTCTGCCCACCTGGCTCAAAATTTCTCCCTACTAGAGGTCTCTGCATGAGTGGATGCCTCCACTCGATCTCCTCTCAGCATCTCCAATTGTGGCTCCTCCACAATTGTTTGAGACTTTTTTTGGGACTGCATGTTGAGAGGTAATTTACTCTCCCTCTCAACCACCAAGTCTCTAACATTTGCCTTACTCCTCAAGGCTTTGCATGCATCTTGAACCTCAAGAGCATACAGGTTCTTGATGAGTGAATTGATTTGTTCCACCTGTCTCGTGGTGATGTGTCTAACGAAAACATTTCCCTTACTGAAGACAACATCATAGCCTTTGTCCTCCAACATCATGATCAATACCAAATTCTTCTTCAGTCCAGGCACATACTTCACATATGTCAAGGTGATAAGAGCTCCATGCTCCCTTTGAAAAGCAACCATGCCCACTTCTAAAACAATATACCTTTCATCGTCACCCATCTCTATGTGCATCTTGAGGTCTTTCTCCTCCAAGGTATTGAATAGACATTCATCACCGGTCATGTGGAATGAGGCTCCACTGTCAAGATACCAGCCATAACCCATCATTGATGACACCATGCATGCAATGAGGGTAAAGTCCATCTCAAACTAAGAGGCTAATGCCTCATG
Source organism: Pinus taeda (assembly GCA_000404065.3). Taxonomy (NCBI): domain Eukaryota; kingdom Viridiplantae; phylum Streptophyta; class Pinopsida; order Pinales; family Pinaceae; genus Pinus; species Pinus taeda. The sequence continues at coordinate 40,538 of APFE030321737.1, forward strand.
TTCAAATCCTTCTGAGGTTCCCTTCTTGGACTTCTTCGATGGGAAATTAGTTGCATAATGACCCATCTCGTGACAATTAAAGCATCTCACTTTAGACTTGTCAACCTTCTTCCCTCGATGAAAAGAATTTGATTAGGAATGAGAATCCTTCTCCTTCCCTTTCCTTGCCATACATACTAAACTCGGATTTTTTTCATCATCCTTAGATGAAGAACCATATAGTGTTCTCTTCCTCATCTCGTCCTACATGAGATTTGACCATAGTCGTTCCCAATCCGACAGTTTCTCCCTTCCATTCATAGAGTCCTGGTAGCTATTCTAGCTCTTTGGAAGGCCAAGGAGAGCGAGGCTCACCATATCATCATTGACAATAGTTATTACCACATTGCTAAGCTCATCGTTGCAAGTGGTGAGCTTGTTCAGATATGTGGAAATAGTATCAATGTTCTCCATCTCTATTCTTCAAAGCTTGTCCTTGAGCACCAATTTCCTCCGGTCACTATTGTTCTGGTACAGGTCCTTCAATGCCTTCCACATTGAATATGGAGTATCCTTCCATTGAGACTCGAGACAATATGGTCTCAAACTCCCTTAAGGATGATCCGTCTCACCCTAGCCACACACTTCTTCCATTCAGCCAACTCTTGTGCATTAGTTGAACCTCTCTTTGGGATTTCTTGATCAATGAAATCCTTCAAGCCACTGTCTTCTAATATAGCCTCCATGCAATCTTTCCATGCTATGTAATTAGAGTTTCCATCCAAGGCATACTCGAATCTCAAGCCATAGAACGCCATTGACCAGCCTTGAAGTATGTGATGAATTTGATTTGTACCTGCAACCCCAAACTTCAAAATTCGAATTCTCTTCTCCCTATACTATTCACTGCTTTGATAAACTCTACTCTGATACCATGTAGAAATTCTGAGTGTAGATTAACTTGATAATGCAATATAACTAAAGCAAAATACTTTAACCTACTTCTACAATTAATTTTGTGGAAGCTTAAGATATTTGAGCAAGATCAAGCTGAACACATATAACTAGAAGAAGAATCAGTGCACATGAAACAAAAAAGAATACTCAGGGGAAGGCATCAACTAAAAACCCCACTATTTGTATTATCATACAAGGTGGAAATATATCAGAATTACACAAAGCCTTAGCTCTCACAGCTAGCTAGGTATCAGTACAATCCTCTTGGATGCTCACAGGAAAACAAGGCTTCTCACAAACCTTCTCCTCTGCCCTCCAAGCCTCTTATTTCCTTGCACAGTTTCTCCTAGGTGATCCTCCTGTTACCAAGTGTAACACTAATCACTCACACTGATCTCACACCCTATAAAACTGCGCAATCCTCAAGGAACCTTATTCCTTCTAAATGCATGAGTTTCTTTTATAGAAGAAAACATGCAATTGGAAGTACTATGTCCTTGACATTTAGCTCAACTGGGTCTTTCTCATAATAGACATGCATGAGTTAATGATAAGAGAATCTTCAATTATATGAAGTACACTAGTTGGATGCATGCATGCATTAGCTAACTGAACTCACAATTAGTTCCTCAAATAGTTTGGAACTAATTTAACTGGACTTAACTCAATAAATTGAGCTAACTAATTACAATTGAAATATAACTCAATCTTATCTCCTTAATTAAGGGATAATCTCCTTAATTTAAGGGATAGTTGTTGCATGACTTCACAAAGCCTTATAGCTTGAATTTCTCCAACTAATTAACTCAAGATGAATTAATTAATTATTTTTCAAGCAACTGGTGAGACTAAATTTGAATTTTAATTCACATCTTTAATTCAAGGAGAAATTACAATTGGAATATTCTGGATTCTATTTTTATCATTTCTTGCTGCTATTTACAACAGATCATGAATAGGTGGGAGACCTTTGGGAGTCTCAAATACCTTGGAATGATTGTCCAAGACTTTTTGGAGATATGGAGAAATAGATGATTTTGATGTTGGAACCTCTAGTGAACAAAATTGTGAAATTACAACTCGTTGTTCCTTCTTTGGAATCTTTGTCATACCATTAGGGCTGATTATCTTTCTTGGTTTCCCTACAATACCCCTTAATTCAACTTCTTTTCCTTTCACACAAAATTTCATGAAAAGTTCTTGAAATTTAAAAGCTATTGTACCCAAGGATTGTAGCCATTGGACTCCTAATACAACATCAGCACCACCCATTGGAATGGAAAGCATTGGGCTATTCAATACATATTCTCCCATGGATATATTGATATCATGGCACTTTCCAGAGAAATTTATGGTTCCTCCACCTACAACCATCACTTGACACTCTCATGCTGGATATAGGAAGCAATTCGATTCCTTTGCTATCTTACAATGAATAAAATTATGGGTACTTCCCGAATCAACCAACGTTATTACCTTTTTCTTATTGATATGTCCTTCTATCTTAATAGTTTGAGGAGTGGTAATTCCAGCCAATGCATTACAAGATATGGTCGATTCATTTCTTCTTTTGACATTTCTTGTTCCGTTTCTTCCTCCTCTTCGCAATCTATGTAGAATAATTTCTTCTCAGCACACTTATGACCTTTAGTGTATTTTCTATCACAATTGTAACAAAGCCCTTCCACTCTTTTTTCTTCCAATTTTTGTGGTGTCAACCTTGTAGGTTCTAGAAGGCTAGGGGAAGAAACACTTCCATCTCTACGGGTTTCAGTGGTAGGCTTCTTGGTTGCCATATTTTTTCTTTCAATTTTTCTTGCTAACTTGAATGCCTTCACCAGTGAATTAGGTTGCCAAAGGCAAACCTCATGTTGGATATTATCCTTTAAAGTACCTATGAACACATCAATCCTATGCTCCTTTGGAATATATTTTACCCTTATGTTCAACTTTTTGAAGTCCTCAATGTGCTCCATCATTGAACCTTTTTGTTTGATATTTATCAATTGGCTAAACAAGTTGTTTCTTTTTTTATCCTCATAATGTGCTATCATTTCTTCCGAAAAAATTACCCAAGTTACAATTTGTTTACTAGAGCAAAGCCATCGATACCATACAAACTGATTTGGTTCCAAATATAAGGTTGCAATATGTACCTGTTGTATGTTTTGCACATTATGGAGATTGAAAAATTGCTCCATCTGTAGTATCCATGTTCTGGGATCCTTGCCATCAAACTTCCTCATATCGATTTTTGGAACACGGTGGGTCTTCAATCCAACATTAGAGTCTATGAAATCATGATTAACATTTCTTTTTTTCTCATCATGAGTTTCCTTTACTACCCTTTCACCATTAGTGACCATTTCTTGTAGCAACTTATTAAAATTTATCTTCAATTCTTCCATCTTATCATCCATGCCATTCATCTTAGCATCCATGCCATTCATCTTAACTTCCATGCCATCCATCTTAGCTTCAACATCATCCATCTTAACTTGCATGCCATTCATATTAGCTTCCACACCATCCATCATAACATGCATTCCATTCATATTAGCTTCAACGCCATTCATCTTGGCTTCATTTACCTTTAGTGAGAGTGAAATTTTTTGTACTTTGTCTTCTAATTTTGATATATCATGTTGCATTTCTTCCTCTTCTTCACGAGTCATGCTAGAGCTTTCAGGTTGCTTACTAGGTGTTTCCATTTTCTTTCTTTGGGGAATTAATTAATGCTAATAATTCTTCACTATTCCCTTTTAATTCCTTCAAACTAATTTTTCAAACCAGTCTTATGAAAAATTTAAAGAAAAACTACACACCTTGTTTTGAGTTTGTAAGAGCTCGATATTGAATCTGTTGTATCTTTGTAACTGCGGATCTCAAATATTTGAAATCTTGTCGTGTGTTAGCACTTTGAGTCCTCTTTCTAACCCCGTAAATCTGATAAATATTGGATTCTCCAAGGAAGAGTTATGCCAAATCTCCCATGGTGCCCTGATTATAGATTAGTTCAGTAGAGCGAACTTGTATGACATGTCACATGTCACTGTTTTGACTGTAGTACCAGAAACGTATACACAAAAAACTATAGGTCATCCTCTTTTTGAAAATTCTTATGAAATTTCAATCTGTCGCTGAAAACAAAAGTTATGACGATTTTCCTCATTTCACCTATTTGGCATGTAATTCAGGAGTCTATAAAAACCCTAACTTCCTCAGATCATATCTCTGCAAATATAGTGAGACAATATTAGAAATTGGGATCCGACATTCAAAATGATTTTGGTTCAAATGGGTTGTTTTTGTAGTTTCTGAAACATCACAGAAAAAAGTTATAGCAAACATTCCACTATGACCTATTTAGAGCAGGGAAACCCTAGAATCCAAAGCTCTGATACCAAATGTTATGAAACCAGCTCACAAAAAGATAGAAAAGATAGATCAATGCCTTAGACTTCAGCCTCTTCGAGGGGGAAACCTCATTTACATTATACAAATGAACAATTCTTGGATGATACAAATGACTAAACCTCCCTTCAATATATAGGAGTCTAAGGGGTCACAATATAATGAAGCTGACATAACAGTAATAACATAAGGGCACAAAAATAACAATAGTGGGTTTCTATGGGGCATACTAATAACAATAGGGGGACAATACGGACACAATAATAACAATAAGGGATACAATGACAATAGTAATCGGTGAATCACTAGTATTATAAGGCCCTAACACAACTATTTTGACCTGATCTATTAAGTTTGTTGACTAGTTTTTTGTTGATGTAGCATAGATCTAGTTACATTTTCTGATTAAAGAATCAACAATTATGTTTTCTTTTCTATTAGTATGTGTAATATCAAAATCATATTTACTAATAAATGCTAACCATTTGTTTTTCTAACAGTTAGATTATATTGATCAAATAGATATTTGAGACTAACATCGTTTGTCTTGAACTGAAATCTTCTTCCTATAAGATAATGTCTCCACATTTTTAATGCATAAATGATGAATTCTAGTTTTAGATCATGAGTAGCATTTTGTTTCTCATTTTATTTAATATTTCTACACTCGTAAATAATAGCATGATCATCCTGCATCAAAACTCCTCCTTGGTTTTCCTTACATGCATCTATACATACCTCAAAATCCTTGTTGGGATCAACCAATTTTAAAATTGGAGTTATGGTCAAGAGTTGTTTTAACTTGTCAAAGTTGTCTTGATGCTTTTGACTCCATTCGAACTTTATTTGTTTCTTCTGTAAATAATTAATTGAATGCACAAGTTTGTATAAGCATTCTATAAATATCCTATAGTAACATGTAATTCCCACAAAAGAATGATTTCTTTTACATTTTTGGGTATTGGCCACACCATTATTTCCCTTGTCTTTTCTCGATTCAAAACAATTCCTTATTTTTATATTAAATGTCTTATATAATTAATTTGTTTATGGTAAAATGAAAACTTGTTGAATTTAGTATATAGTTCATTATCTCTAATATTTTGAAGCACCATCTTCAAGTGTTGGTCATTCCCTTCTTTAATCTTTGAATATACCATGCTATCATCTATAAAGACAATTACAAATTTATCTATGAATGGTCTAAGGACATTGCTCATGAGGAACATGAGTGTGGCTTGTGAATTAATCCTTAATTCTGGTCTGATGATATCCTGATCTCAGCTCAATTTTGGAGAAAATAGAAGCTCCTCTAACTTGATCAAACAAGTCATCTATGCTAGGAAAGGGATATTTATTTTTTATTGTCATCTTATTTAGTTTTCTATAATATATGAACACTCTAATAGTACCATCCTTCTTTTGAAAAACAGAACTGGTGCTCCCCAAGGAGACACACTTGGTCTTATATACTATTTTTCCAAGATTTCTTTTTGAATCTTCAATTCCATTGGTTCAAGAATATGCATTCTATAGGGGATCTTTAATATTGGAGAAAATCTAGGTACAATATTGATAGTAATATCAATATCCCTCCTTGGAGGAAGTCTTGGTATTTCTTAGAATACATAGGATTCCCCTTTATCATCAAAATAGGTAGAATAATTTTCTAAGAAGTTTAATATCACTCTATGTGATTCCAACTAGTCTATACCTATGAGAATATCATAATATCCCAAGGGTAATATGTTAAAATTTAGTGTGGTATGCATTCCATTAAGATTTACTGTGAATTTTTTACTAAATTTAGTCACCTTTACCTTAGTTCCTCTGGCCAACTTCACTAACCAATGCTTATGTTGTTTTTCTTTTGCAAGTTTACACATTTAAATTACAATAGGTGAAATGTAACTTAAGGAAGATCCTAGATCTATAAGTAAAGATACATCTTTACCAAGAATCTTAACTTGATCTTCTGCCATGGTGGGCTGATGATCTGCTTACCTCCCATCTAGTGGAGCACTAGTTCTGTGTATGTTACAGGTAACATTGTTTACATTAGATTCTTGCTGAATATTGTTTAATGTTTCCTTCTTCTTTAATTTATTTTTCGAACAATCTCTCCATAGGTGATTTTCACTACAATTCCAACATTTTATTAATGGTTTTACTAATTCACTAAAATTTTGTTCCTATCCCAAATCCTCCTTTCTACCCCAAATTCTTTTGTTGACTAACATTCTATTATAGATTCTTTCTTGCACACTCTTAAAAAAATATATTTCTTAAACATGTTCCTCTTATTATTGAATCTAGAAGATTTATTTGCCACCCATCCTTTAGAACATTCTCATTTTTGTTTTCTCTGATGGAAACATAATTTGGCCTTTTCAATGGTCTCATGCATGGTGTTGAGTTGGTCAAGTTCAATTCTTTCTCTATATGAAAAAGGTAGGAAGCTAATAAATATTTGTATATTTTCCTTCTCCTATTTAAGATAAGGTACATATCTTAATAGAATCATGAATGTACTAACAAACTTATCCATGGTGTACTATCCCAATTCAACTCATGAAACTCCCTGGCCTTTTCTTCAAAGTACCTCTATGTAAAAGATTTCCTCTTAAATTATTTCTTGAAAAATTTCCAATTGAAGTTCTTACTTCTAATTCTCTTGACATATTTGTTCTCTTCCCACCATAAGGATGCCTTACGAGTCAGCTAGTAAGTTAACAATCTTTTTTTCACATTACTTGGATAACTGTATACTTGAAAATATTTGGACATACTGAGGAGTCACGCCTCCTCTCCTTCTTCAAACTCACCATCAAAATTAGGGGACCTAATTTTCTTAAACTCTCTTTGTAACTGAGAAGTAGACCTCCTTTTCCTATGTATAATGGTAATGCTATTTGAGTTTTGTTCTCCCTGGTCACTTGACTCATCTCTTTGACATTCACTAGAGGTTATTGAGTTGGTTCTACTAGTATATTTTCTTTTAGGTGTTTTCCTATGAGTCCTTTTGTTGAATTTTTCTTATTCTAGTTTTCTTAACAAATAGCCATTAATCTCTTACTGTTCTTCCTTGGATTTGACCAATATTTCTTGGTTTGCCTTAATATCCTCCATATTTGTTTTCAAACTTCTTATTACTTGCAATAATTCAGATTCTTGTTTCTCTACATTGCTATTTCCACCACCCACCATTCCTATTTTAGTATCAAGTTCCTCACCACCCGTTGGTGATCATACAATTTTTTTTCCATTAAATTCTTCACCCATACTTCAAACTCCTCAATTCTTTAAATACTTTGTTCATGACATGTATAACTGGTTTGGTTTCAGGACCCATATTAGGCCCAATGTTGTTACCTCTCATACCACTTATAAAGAAACACACACACACACCCACACACATATGTATAATGGTAATTTGTTTTTCTTGAAAAAATAATACTTCTTTATCTAGTAACACTTTTTTATTAATGAAGAAAATAGGATAACATGGAGTATTTCTTGAATATACCTACTTTATTAAACTTCATTGAACATAAGTTTTCTATTACATTTGTGTACTTTTCCTTTGATTGACTATGTCCTCAAATTTTTCCCCTTGTATGGATGATTTATGCCTAACATGGACTATTCACATGGTACTAGATTTTTTCCCATAAAACTTATACGTAAGAATAAAATTTCAATATTTACTTATATAATTACCTACCACTTTATTTTATCTCTATAAAAATATGGACCACAGTCCAATTGTCGACTTTGAAACTTGCACATATTATTAACTTATTAGTTATAACTATGGAATTGTAATATATTACTGAAATGACAATATTTCTAATGGAACAATAATGTTTACATACCATAGGTCAAGTAATAACTATCAAAACCTTGTCATGGAATGTTGCCATGGATGGATAAAAAATTTCCATATAAATGGCTTCATCTATTTTAGCATTTATAAATGTGGTATTATAAAATTATCATTCCCATTACCGCTTAATAAAAATCTCCATGAATTTGAATAAAACCTTTTTGGATTGTTCCATAGTTACATTTGGTGTTTATTCATAGTTCCACGTATGGTACATATCACCTAACAATCCAACGATTGATATTACTCAACATTTGACTATTTGTGAAGATTGTTTTAGGGTTTTTGATGGTATTAATGACCTTGTTTACATTTAATACACTTCATTCATTTCACTGGTTCTCTCACTGGTCATGTCATTTCACGGCTAGGCTTTTCTCTTTAATTATCATCAGAAATTTCACACAATTGTTTATTGAATAGTTGACTTATTGTCTATTGATTGGAATAGTATTTTCTTCCAAGAGTTTATCATTTTGGAAAGGTAAGGCAGATTGTAACCTTTTCCTGAGGCATCTATTGTTTATTCATGTTATTTGTATCTTATTTAATGTCATTTATTAGTGCTTAACTCCTTACCTTCTAGAGGCTAAAAGTTTGTGAAAGGTTCTCTTTGTGTTGAATATCTTGTGGGGTTATCTCACAAAACCCTCTTCTGAAATTACTTCTTTTGTTCTAACTTGGAATGGAGTTTCAACATAGTGCAACCACAAAATACTTCAGGTAATTTGTACACTTTTGTTTAATCAATAAACTCATATTCAAAAAATATTGCCTATGTAATGCCATTTTTGAGTTTACCCTTTTTTTTAAGGGTTTGATTTTGCTAGAATTGTTTCAATCTTAATTGATTAGGATAAAATGGATTTGATACTCCTTTTTAATAGTCGGTTGGTTTACTATCTTTTGTTTGTTCCGAATACTCATTTTCTTGTTTATGTATAAAATTTCCTTTCAATTTCTCTTTATCAGAGAGAGTCATCACAACAATGTTTTTACTTTTTTTTAATTCTTGTTATCATATAAAGGTCGCACCAAGGTATTGTTTGGTAATTTGATTAACTTTAAATTACTTGGATAAATTATCATCCAAGGCTAGAAAACTGATGAAGTGTAAGTGCATTGTTTGTGCTAGAAGTCCTTGGTTATTCACACCTTTAAATTAAACTCAGTTATCAAAATATAGATTATAAACTAATTTATTGAAATGCATGAGTATAGCAATTATTTCTAGAAAATAAAATGATCATACTCTTTTATCAAAGACTACTTATGGAAAATCTCACGCTCTGCTTCAAAAGAAACTTTCACATCTCTGCATAAAATTAAATCAATCCCACACCTATGAAAATTAATTTCACTCTTATAAAAGTTATATCTAATTATGAAATCCACACAATTTATGAAAATCTCAAACTTATAAATCAATCTCACACTTGTAAAATGAATTTTAACTCATAAAAATGCACACACACTCTCTCTCTTTTTTATATGTTTGAATTATGCTTTGAAAGAAATTGAATTTTCTAAAGGAATAAAATCATCTTTCATAATAACACACTCTTCCATTAAAATAAAAAATGAATTGAAAATATGTTCTCACTTTATCAAAATCATAAATCACTCTTGCTTGAAAAAAACCCTATAATCAAATCCTCTGTTTTTAAGAATTTCAATTTTATTCTAAATCGAAACTCTCATTGTTGTTATCTTTATTCATTAAACTCAATTAATGTGTTATTAAAGCAATAAATAAAATTAGTTAACAAGACAATCACATTGTTGCTATTTAACTCAAAAATCAACAAAGGAAAACGTTTTACACGATGCATCCAGAAAATAAGCTTACGAAATGATATAAGGAAACTATACTTAAAATCATAAAAGAACCTTACTACTTGATGGGGACCTCCACAAGCATATGGTAATGAGATCCAATTGAATAATCAACCACGCATTGAAATAAAAAGGATTCTTTCTAATTAAATTGAAAATACAGTTTTCAATTCTCATTGTTGCATAACAGAAATCATTGTGTTTATGTTTGCGTACAAAGTCTTTTTATCAAGCCTATATCTTAAATTTTTTAGATCTTCGTGCCTATATTGACTTAACAAAATACTAAAATTAACTATGGAAGATGTCATAATGAAATTTGGTAATGATTTTCTATTAATAAAGAAAATCGTTAGGCGTATATATCATTCGTCGCTCACATGTGTAGCTGATAAAGTTGAATTTTTCCTTTGTACATGTAACTAGAAACTTCCTTTATCAATTTTGTTCATGAAGGTAGGAAGGAATTGTGTAGTGAATTGATGTCTATCTTCCCATATATTTCTCACTCCATCTAGCACCTTATAACCTATGAAACAATGGACTTGGTTACAAAATCATCCGAATTCGGTAGCTAAAACAAATACAAGACTAATAATAAAGAACATTATCAACTTATGAAATACAAGAATTTTTTATACCTGTCATTCCATAGATTCTATAATTTGTTACCCATTGAGTGATTATGATGATAAAAAAGGAGTGAAATAGGTGGAAAAAGGGTCTCAAAAAGAAGCAATTATGAGGCTCAACATTACCCCACATGGAGCTCATTGCATGTCCTAATGTGAAAATTCAAAACTCATAGTCTTTCTTTTCCACTGCACTCCTTCAGAAGCTTGAGCTAGAGAATCCATGTTTGTTTTCTTTACCTTCTTCTTGGCAATTTCCATCTTGGGCTTCTTCATAAAAAGATTGTATTTCAAACTTACAACCTTCCTCTTGAGAGACTTGTTATTCTCCTTTAACATTTTGTTCTTTTCATACCATAAGCCTAGATGCAATAGACCATTATCATTTTTGGTTCTTTCAATTTCATTTTGCACCTTTTTTTGTAGTATTTTCTTCTCAAAGATGTATGAAAAGAACCCACTTAAGATTGTGGATGAAAAAAAGTATCAACAATATAAATGGTTCTTAAACATTGTAGATCCGTAGCAACTGATAGAAACAAAACCCACCGAAATTTTGATCTATGCCACAATCATAGTTAAACAACAAAAAGAAACAGCAATAACTCCATTCATCCAATGGAAACTAGATATACAAAGAATAGATTTTATTTCTAACATCTGTGAAGGGAACAAATAAATATTACCAGTCCACCTCTATGGGATGGGTTCTTGGCTTCCCTTCAAACGTCTTCATCTTGTGTAAAATCTCTCTCCTCTATAATGTGTAAACCCCACAAATAATAGTGTGCGAAAAATGAAAAATATTAGAGTTACAACATGACTTCAACATGAAAATAATCAAAAGTGAATAATGAATGGAAAACCCTTCTATTTATAATGAGCATTAATAAAATATTATTAACTCCCATTCTTGGAATATGACTTGGAATAATTTATTATATTTGTTAGGAGGGAAAAAGTATTTAAACTTTTTATTTAGAAATAATAAAAGAAATAAATGATTATTTATCATCTCAAGAAATTGGTTAAGAATAATAAAAAAATAATGACTTATTTAATTATTCCTAAGGGATTTAGTCAAATTTTGACAAGGAAACATAATTTAATTAGTGATTAATAATTATTCCCAGATAAAAATATATAATTTATAATTTTTGTGTTGAGTTTTCATAACTGGGTCAAATATGACAAGGAATAATAATTGAACAATGGTTTAATTAATTATGCCTAGAATAAAATCAAATAAATAGTGATTTATTTAATTATTCTTCATGGTTTTAATTATAAAATACTTAACAAAGGTGGTTTATTAAGTAACTTCTCACAATGAAAGCAATTTTACTATGGTAAAATTGGCTTTACATAGTGTACTTTGATCCATCTAATAAATTAGGCTAGTTGATCAATTTTTGGTGATTACACCTTTAATGTCTCATGTTCCTTCTTTAGATGTATGTTCAGTGTCTCTAATTCAAAAAATTCTTGCTTCAAAGTATTCACAATTAGATGTTGTTGTCGACTGTCAAATTGAATTTCTTTTTCTTGAATTGAAGGGGAATATGCCTTTTCTCTAGCTTTCTTCTCTAGAGACTCAATGTAATCATATATATCCTACTAAACTCGGTCAATCTCTGGTGTTCTTCTCACTAGATTATCAATTTGTTATGACATTGGTGATAAAGCTAGTGATGGAATCTCTGGTTCCTCTTCCTCCTTCAAATTAACAAATTCTGTGAATTGTTGAGATGACTCATTCACCAATTTATTAAGTCTTGTGCTTCTCCTTATGGTAGATGAGAGAGGAGTTTTTTTTTTATTTTTCTCCTATTCTCTAGTGGCTTTATTTATTTCCTCTATTTTCTCCCTGGGTGTCTTTTCTTCTTCTTCACTGGCTCTCTTTCTTCTAATAGTTTTCTTCTTCATATTTTCTAAAGATTTTGCAAGAGGAAGTTCATCTTCTGAATGCTTCTCTTGTTGAGGTGGGTTATCAGTAGGGTTTTCAGATAATTTTCTTCTACTTCTTATTATATTATTGCTACTTGGTTCTTCTTGCTCAACTTCTTTAAAATCATTTATAATTAGAAAATTCTCCCACTTATCTCCTAGATCCTCAAGATAGGCTTCAATAAGCATCTTTACAAGGCCATGATGATATATAGTATTTTAAATGGAATGAATTTTTCTTTGTGTATTGCCAAACATCTTTCTCAAGCTATTAAGTAGAAAATAGGGTAAATTGATTTCATTTCCCTCAAGAAAGTTCATGAGTAAATGAACATGGTGGAAAATATTCTACCAAATATATCCTCACCAGTAATGGACTTCTGAAAAACTAATAGTAAATTCCTCCATTACCCTTTAGATTTGTGCTCAGAATAATTTTTTTAAGAATTGTAGTATTGATACCTAGATTCTTTAGAAACAACTTCCATTCATTCCCTTTAATACCCCTGCTTTTGAACCACCTTTTGGCAATTCTAGGTAATCTAGTCACCTCCGCCATGAAGGACTCCGTGACAACCATTTTGATGTCCCCAATTTCTACTTAATTTCCATCAAAGGCCCAAGAAAAATATTTTGTTACCTCTCTACCAAAACCATAAATTTGTTTCTATAAAATCCAACCACTGCACTTGTTGTAGCATCTTCTGACTTGTGAGTAGCCTTCTATAAATTCTTTCCATTTGGCTCTACTTTAACAATGACTCCCATGTTTGCAAAGTCTCACTTCAGAATTTCTTCTTTGACAGGGTTTTGTAATGGTATTAGGTTCAGAAGTATGAGTATGGACAAGAGAGTGAAATGGAAAATGGAGATGAGTGAAATTGCTCAGGGAAATGAGTGAAATAGCTCTTGAGAAACAGAATATAATGTATATGAGCGAGCATAATTATAAATGAAGAAGGGTTTCGAAAATGAAGTGTTTTCGTGATGATGAATGAAAGATGGTATTTTCGGGTTAAATTCATTAATATGACATGATATTTATAACTGAGTCTGAAGTTAGAACAATAATCATTATATGGAATGGTTGTAGAACTTTTATTATTTCATAATGTAATCTTTTTACCTTTATTATTAAATCAAATATTTCATACCTTCAAACTTGTGATTCTAATACTTGATT
>APFE030321737.1:54391-79845 GCA_000404065.3 Pinus taeda
GGCTTGTGATAAATTCCCAATCAATGACCATTTACAAGGAATATCACACTTTCTTCATCAATGTTTTTGATCCCGACTGCACCATTATCAAAGACAATTTCAATATCATAAGGCCCAAACCAATGAGTCAGTAATTTTCCTTGAAAATCTTTAAAAGAATTTGAGTCCCAAGTATTGCCCATCTCCTAGCCTAAAATTTTCCTTTCTTTCATGTACTTGTCCAATGCCACTTGGATCTTTATTGTTGAAATAGTTGATCCTTTGAGTAACATATTGTCTTATCTCATCTAGCTCATTCATATGTTGCATTATTTTTTATGTGCTTCAGATAGATTAAGACCTAATTTATCTGTTGTCATGAAGGGCTTTATCTAGAACTCAATAGGAAATAAGACTTCCTCCCCATAAAAATATTCATAGGGAGTATGTCATGTAGTGTTTCTCCATCTGGTACAGTCTACCCATAAATCTTCTTGAAGAGTTTCTACCTAGTCTCTTCTATGCAGATGCATAGTCTTGGTAAGAATTGCTTTGATTATTTTATTGGTGGCTCCCACCTACCCATTTTCCTACGGATGATATGGAGTGGAATTCCCATGTTTGATTTTATATTCATCCATTATATTTTGTACTAAATTGGATGTAAACTGAGTTCTTTGATCTCTTTTAATCTCCCTTAGGACACCAAAACAAGTAAAAATATCCTCGAAAAGAAATGAAACTATAGCATTTTCAGTAGCAAATTAAAGTGCTTTAGCTTCTACCCATTTTGTAACATAATCAATGCAAATAAGAATGTACTTTTTTTGTCTGGATGGTAGGTTAATTGGAAAAACAAAATCTAGATCCCATTCCTCAAAAGTTTCAATGAGTGCTTGAGGTTGCAGAGGCATTTCGTCTAAAGGAACAAGTTTCCCCATTCTCTGACAACTATCACCTCTTTACATATTCTTTGGCATCCTTGAAAGGGTAGGCCAATAATATCCTAAGGTAAGGAATTTGTAAGAAGTTCTTTTAACAATGAAGTGTCCTCCACATGGCTCATCATGATAGGCCTTTAATATTTATGGCAATTCATCTTCTCTCGCACATCTTCGAATAGCCATATCTAACCATGTTTTGTACAATTCTCCATTTATCCATGAGTAAGATGCTCTAATTTGAATTAACTTCCTTTTCTCTTGAGGGGACGAATATATAGTAGCTTCCCTATAGCCAAATAGTTAGGAATATCTACAAAACCAAGGAGATTTAGTAGATACTACAAATTAATATTCATTAGAAAAATTGTCTTCTACAGGTACATCATTATTATCATTTTCAATCCTAGATATATAAAGTTAGCAACTATATTTTGTTTTTGAGGTTGATCCAAAATAGTCATATTGAATTCTTGTAACAACAATAACCATCTTGTAACTCTGCCATTATTAATTGGTTTATTCATTAAGTACTTGATTGTAGAATGATTCGTATGTACAAAGTTTTCATAGCTACTGATGCAATGTCTGAATTTGTTGATGGCATGGACAACAACTAAAAACTCCTATTCTGTTACAGTATAACTTAACTCTCCAAGAGTCAAATTTTTACTGGGATAGCAAATGGAATAAGGAATTAAATGTTTTTGTCCTAGTACAACTCCTAATGTTGTATTTGAAGCATTTATTGAAATGTGAAGAGGTAATTTCCAATTTGGCCCTCCTAGAATGGGTGCTTCAGAAATATTTTCTTTCAATGTTTCAAAATCTTTTTGGCAAACATAATTCACAATCTTTTGTGAGCAATTTGAAAAGTGGAGATGCAATTCTTTTAAAGTTTTCTATGAATCTTCTGTAGTAACCAGTAAAACCAAGAAAACTTCTAACATCTTGTTGACTTAGATGTGCCCACTCTAATTCCATTTCTTGAAATATGGTGTCCTAAAAAAATCCCCTCAGTAAACATCATAAGACATTTTTCATGGATTAATGAGAGATTTTATTCCTTATATATAATGAGAACCTCTCCCAAGTTTTAAGAGCTTCTTCAAAAGAATTTCCATAAACCATAAAATCATCCATGTAAAATTCCACACAATCATGAATTAGGTCAGAAAAAATCATAAAACTTTCCCTTGGAATGTTGTAGGTGCATTACACAACCCAAAAGGAAGTACTTAGTAGGCATAATATCCCAATGGACAAGTAAAATTGGTTTTATCTTGATCTTCTAGAGCTGCCTAGATCTAGTTATATCCACTAAAACCATCTAGAAATGAGAAATATTTATTTCCTGCCAATGTGTCTAAAACATGATCTATGGAAGGAAGTGGAAAACTATCTTTAATGTAGCTTTATTCAATTCTCTATAGTCAATGCATACTATCCATTTTACACTCTTTTTAGGAATAATTGCAATTGGCGAAACCTACTTGCTATCTGATATTGGATAAATGAAATTCGCATTTAACAGTTTTTTTAATTCCTCTTTAACAATTTCTGTCAAATTTGGATTCATTCTTCTCTGAGGTTGTTGGATTGGTTTAACATTTTCTTCAATGCAAATATGATGTATAAAATATTAGGATCAATTCCTTTCATGTCAGTATATTCCCATGCATAAGAACATGAATGTTCTTATAGCATCTTTATTAAACCTTTCTTTTGAAATTCTTCCAGATTATTATTGATATTCAAGGATTTTTTTGGGAAGATTTCTATTGGAGAACCACCAAATGTTTCCATAGAATGTAAAGATAATTGACAAGATTATAAATATTCAATATTGCATTGTTCTTGAAAACTTTGATTAGATTCACAATATGAGGAAGACTCATTATTTTCCATTAAATTGAAAACCTTATCTTCTTCATCTATTTGTGAAGTAACAGAGATTGGTCATATATCAATATCATCATCTATCCATTCTTCACCTTTTACTTCTATTCTTTCTTTTGTAAGAGGATATAATGTGAATTTCTTTGTTGAACGTCCATCAAAAATAAATATATCAATAGATCTACAACTTATAAAAGCATCAATTGTATCTAACCATGGTCTTCCTTGAATAAATGGATGTCCTCCTAAGTTACTCTTGGATGTTAGGATCATAAAGTCAACATGATACTTCAAAGAATCTAAGGATACAAATATGGCTTATAATACACCATAAAGTTTAATAACAGATCTATCTGTTAATTGCAATAATAAAGGTGTATGTTGAAGATTAGAAAGTTTTAATTAATTTATAGTTTGTTTACTCATGATGTTTATAGTTGCTCCTAAATAAATCAATGTATTTGGAATTTCAATACCATTGATACGTGTTTTAACAATGGGACTTCCCGGATCAAGGTATTTGTAAATTATTTTTTTCCCATCAAGATATCTGCAATTTTTCCAACTAAATGAATTAATTTGATTTATTTTATCTTTCTTCTAACTCTTTTAATACTCAACTCCCTAATTATCTTTAAAAAAATTGGTATTTCCTTGATGGCTCGTAGCAAAGGAATTTTTATACAAACATTCTTTAGCTCATCAAACATATCATAATCAAGCAATAAAAAATGTTTTTCTACCTCTTCATCAATTTTTAATATTTCAGGAAAAGGTTGTTTTGAAACAGATACTGAAGGTTGTTCCATAATAGGATTTGAAATGTCATCAAAATGTGTAGGGGTGCCATGTTTTGAAGTTTTTGTTTTTCATTAAGAGACTCTTCTTTTTCAAAGGCATTTTCTATTTTAGATTCCTAAATAACAATTGATGGTGACTTCTTTTCCAATACTCTACCAGATCTAAGTTGGACATTGTTTAAATCTAGTGTAGTTATCATGTAAGTTTGGATATGTTATCCTTCCATATTGTAAATAGATTGTGAATTTTTATTATTATTTGGATATGGAAGTTGTTGAGTAGGAAATTGATTTGGTCTTTTTTGAAATTGTAATGAAAGTTGTGGATTTGGATTCTGAGGTTGAGTTGGTTGAACATGTTGAGGAAAATATTGTGGTGGAAAAACAAGATATAGTTGTTGACATTGAGGATATTGAGAATAATTTCCATAAGGATTTTTCCATCCTTGTGCCCAAGGTTGAGGCCAATATTGCCAAGGCATGGGTGCAATCCAATTGTTTCATGATGGTTGTGCAAATGATTGAGTGTTAAATGCCTGAGTTATATTTGTCTGTGAATTTTTCCATGGTCTCTTTGCAATAAAAGATAGATGATCTATCTGACTTGATATTATTTTCTCTCGATAACCTACTTTGAGACTCGATATTGACGAACATTCTTTTGTATCATGATTTTCTGCACATATAACCTAGGTTTATACACTTTCCAAATCAAGAAGGCATACTCTCAAAGCAAGTTCCTTCCTACATTTAGGACAAAAGATTGACAATGCAACATTTTTAACATTTTTCTTATTTTTCACTTTTGGGGTATCGATATGTTCAAAAAGACTTCCCAAAATGTATGTTTTAAAGTTGTCAAGAAAATTGCATAATTTAGTGCTACTTAGTGCTAGCTGCAAATTTATTAATTCTAGACATGAAAGCGTCTCTTTGATTTTTCCCAGTTCTTGCCTTACCTCTTGAAATGTGTATGCACAACTCACAAATCTCTCCAAATGAGAACTAAGAAATATCTCCCTTGCCCATCAAATTGAGGAGATCAGTCCATTCATCTCTGATGGATTTTATAAGAGATATTTCAATTTTTTTCATCTAGTTATGCATTTTAGCCCTTTTAACATTACAAGAAATGTTTTCATGAAATCTTCAAGATTTTCATCTTCTTTCTGCTTATTTTTAAAATACTTCACTTGATTTGTGGGGCATACAATAATACTTATATTTCTCTAAGAATGTAGTTTTCATCTTTTCCCATGTCCTTATAGAGTGTGCTCCTAAGTCCATGAACCATTTTAATGCTACATCCTTAAGAGTTGCTCAAAAAAATTTAAAGTTTTGAGGGTGAAGAATGTATTCATAAGATATACAAAAGACTTCAAACTCAAAGAGAAATTTTTTGAGGATCCTCACTTTTTAATCCATGAAGATTGGGAAGGAAGGGGGGTGAGATGTTTTTCATCATAGTTGTTCTATCTTCATCAAGGTTATGGAATCCAAAGTGTTCTAGGTATCCTCTACATCCTCCTCTCCCTCTTCCTCCACCTCTATTTCCTTGTCTTCCTCCTCCAATCCTAGGTTGTTCACCATTAACATTATGTACCTCCCCTTCCCCTTCTCCAGCCATCATAGCTCCTTTAGAACTAATATAGGATTCCAAAATTGGGTTTCATAGTTATTCCTCTAGCTCTTCTAGTTCTAGTTTTTCTATCAATGGTAAGTTAAAATAAGTTTCTTCCACCTCTTCTTTATTGGGGATATCTAGCTTTTGTCCTAAAAATATTTCTCTAGATGAAGATAGGAAAACTACTCCTTGCCTTCGGGATGTAGGATCTTCTTCTTCTATTACTACTTTGGTTGATGAGGTTGGTGAATCTCTAGGTTGGATTTTAGATCTAAGTACTTCAAGAAGTTTGTGATTTCCTGTAAATGATGGAATATGAGTGTTCATTGGTGGTGTGGTACTACGAGGTCGTGGTGGGGTGACTAATGATGTTGGAATTAAATTTTACCTCTACCTACAAATATACCTTTAGAATATATTTCCCTATGCATATCATTTTGGTTGTTTTTTGTTTTAAATAAAAATACAAGAATCTTATTTACGCTTACCTAGAAATGCCACCAAAATTTTTGGTAACTTAATTAACTTTAAATTTTCATCCAGGGCTAGTAAATTGATGATGTGTAAGTGCATTGTTTGTGCTAGAAGTCCTTGGTTATTCACACTTCTAAATTAAATTGAGTTATCTAAATATAGATTCTAAATTAAGTTATTGAACTACATGTGACTAGAAAAATTATTCCTAGAAAATAAAATGATCACACTCTTTTATCAAAAACTAATTATCTAAATATAGATTCTAAATTAGGTTATTGAACTACACGTGACTAGAAAAATTATTCCTAGAAAATAAAATCATCACACTCTTTTATCGAAAACTAATTATGGAAAATATCACACTCTGCTTCATAAGAAACATTCACAATTCTAGATAAAATCAAATCAATCCCACACTGATGAAAATTAATTGCACTCTTATAAAATTTATATCTAATTATGAAATGCACACAATTTATGAAAATATCAAACTTATAAATCAATCTCACACTTGTAAAATGAAATTTAACTCATAAAAATACACACACACACTCTCTCTACTATATATGTAAATTATGCTTTGAAAGAAACTCAATTTTCTAAAGGAATCAAATCATCTATCATAATAACACACTCTTTCATGAAAATCCAAAATGAAGTGAAAATATATTCTCACTTGCTCAAAATCATAAATCACTCTTGCTTGAAATGAAACCTGTAATCAAATCCTCTATTTTTAAGAATTACAATATTAATCTAAATAAACTATCACTATTGTTAGCATTACTCATTAAAAGCAATTCATGTGCTCCTTAATCAATAAAAAAAATTAGTTAACAAGACAATCACAATGTTGCTATTTAACTCAAAAATGAACAAATGAAAACATTTTACAAGATGCATCCAAAAAATAAGCTTACGAAATGATATAAGGACTTTTTTTTTTAAACATAAAATAACCTTACTCTTGAGGGGTCCCTCCACAAGTATATGGTCACGATATCCAATTGAACAATCAACCACGCATCAAAAGAAAAAGGATTCTTTATAATTGAATTGAAAACAAAGTTTTTAATTCTCACTGTCGCATAACAAAAATAATTGTGTTTATGTTTTCTTACGAAATCTTTTTATAACTCTTGTATCATTAAAAGTCCAGAGCTTCATGCCTATCTTCGCTTAACAAAATGCTAAAATTAACTATGAAATATATCTTAACACAATTCTCTAACGATTTTCTATCAACAAAGAAAATTGTTAGGCTTAAATATTGTTCCTCGCTCACTTGTGTAGTTGATAGATTTGATTTTTTCCTTTGACCACATAACTAAAAGCTTCCTTTATCGATTGTTTCATGAAGGTAGGAAGGGATCGTGGAGTGCATTGATCGTTACCTTAGCATATATTTCTCTCTCTAGCTGGCACCTTAAAACCTATTAAACAATGGATTTGGTTGCAAAATCAGAATTTAGTTGCAGAATCATCCCAATACGTTAGCTAAAACAAATATTAGACTAATAATAAAGAACATTATTAACTTATGAAATAAAATACTTTTATATACTTACCATGCCATAGATTTTGTAATTTGTTTCCTATTGACAGATTATGATGATAAAAAAGAGAGAAATAGGTGGAAAAAGGATGTCAAAAAGAGGGAATTATGAGGCTCAATAGGTATCTTCCATTTCTATTCAGTTACAACCATTGTTAAAAACATGTCTCCAAATCCTTAATGGGTTCTCACTTTTTTGGAATTTGAACTTACATTTTGGCACTTCTAGTCATAACATAGTTTTGGATTTGTCTTCCTTTAAAATTCTAATATTTTTTATTGTATATTTCGTTGGCACTAAGAAATACATTTCTTTGATTTCACACATTTTTTAATTTGTTACCCAGATTTCTCAATCTTAGTAATCATTTTTTTTAACAGTTTTTCTCTCCATTTTCAAGGGTTTAGTAACGACAGTTGGTATTTACCTTGTGGTTGTTATCTATCCTTAATATCTAATTGTAAAAACTTCTTTTTTCTACTATATGTAGTTTTATACAATTTTTTCCCTTTTTAGTATCACCTCTAAGTTCTAATTTATTTTAACTTTTGATTATAAAAATATAGTGACTATTTGTTTGTTTCACTGTACATGTAAGGGATATGCGACACTTCTAAGCAAAATTTGCTCAGGTAATTTTCTCTATCATCATCCATTATTATTCCAAGAGTTTCAGTATCCTTTGATTTTCCTTGTCTGCCTATTACCAATGATCACTAACCTAACTTGGTTTTATTCCCTATAGGTACAAGTATCATTTCATTATAATACAGTCTTATGAATTTCCTCTGTTGGATTTGCTTTTTTTTTATACTAAAATTTAATGTATAAAGTGTAACCTTTATGTCAATAGGAATCCTTCTCACTCGGATATATATATATATATATATATATATATGTATGTATATATATATTAGTCTACTTTTTGAAAGTAACTATGTAAAGAATTAGAATATTGTTACATGCATACATAAGTTACACATCTGTTATGAGTCTAAATCATATTTAACATCTGGAAACTATATTTCAATGATTTATACTAATTATAATAATATAAACAATCTCAGTCATTAGGTTTCTATTCCGAACAATACAATAAACAAACAATTTAATCGCTGAAGTAACATTTTACAACACGACCAATGTTCTTTCATTCACTAATTTCTACATAAGTTTTCAATAGTTCATAACAAAGTCTCTCTTTTCTTTTTATCTTTACATGTGAAAATATTCTCATCATCTAAATAATGCATGGAAATACAAAACTTCATAAAATAATTATGTTATATAACTATATTCTCTTATCTTCTTATTAAACAATTAGGTAATTTGATCCTCCCAATCATGACAATGTTATGCAACCAATATCCCCCTCGAGCAACTAGGTCTACAATTCATTTTCTCTCTATTTCCTACTACTTGCTTCTCGTTAGTCTTTATTCTTCTCTCAGAATCCTAAAAAAAGAGCAAGTAAAAACATATATTATCCCATATACCACTCTTTTGGTGGGTAATAACTATCTCCACCTCACCAACAAGTGGAAATTAGTTATCTTCTCATTAATGAGCTCATGTTTCCCGCTCTTGAATATAAATCCCTATCTTCTAGAAAACAATTAATTCTCCAATATCTTACTTTTTCTCAATTAGATCTAATCATTTAAATTTTATGGATAGGACTTCTTGATGGGTAATAACACTTCCACAATAAATTACAACATTTTCCTCTTTCAGCCATTTGTACTCGACAATTAATTTCACAAATATTTCTTTATTCGCAAAATAAACAACATCTAGTTACAACTTTACCATCAATTATTATTAGCATGAAATTTGTTGATAATTAAGGTTTTGTCTTATACTATAACTCACTTAACAATAAATAAACTATGCACATTTAATTACAAAAACATTAAGCAAAGGGATATCACACTAGTGATGTGGAGATATTTTTGTTGAATGGTTGTTGGGCTCTAATTTGATAAGGATTTCTCGATTAATTTAAATAAAATTGATGACTCAATCTTGTAGGAGGTTTGTTGTTGGACAGTTGGTTCACATATGATTGGTCTCCCACGAGGTCAAGGGTTTGAACTTGACAAATGGTTGATTATTTATTTTTCCAACAAAGACCTATTCTCTTGAACATTTAAGTGGATCGATGGTAGCCATATTTTGGAGTGACCATCATACCTTGTAAATTTCATATAATACACACCAAAAGAACTATTTTGTAGAACATTTAATATTTTCTAATGGTTTTGGGGTCAAATTGAGTGAAAATTTATTTTGAGAAGGAATTATTGGTTGGATTGCTTCTTAAATTTGATAAAGGGAAGCTATAAATAGTTTTTGAGATCAAGGAAGTCATTTTTATTGGAAATATGAGCATATGAATATGTTTCTGACATATGAATAAAAGGCAAGTGATTTGGTTATCATTTGAACCCATGGATTTAGTTTGAAATATTGTGAAATATGGTCCACACTAGCTTGAAGAAGGAGGTGAATGTATCCACTTAGGTTGGTGCCTCAATTATATTTAATCCTACTACAATTCAAACGTTTCACATTTTCTAGGTTGGCGTGCCAATCAAGTTGTAGCATATTGCAAGCTGGTTCTTGAACATTTTCAAGGTTGGTGCCTCAATCAGGTTGTAGCCTATTGAAAGTTGGTACTTTCACAAGTTGGGGACATGAGCCTCCAATAGGTCAATGCCTACAAATCTATGTAAACAAAATGAAGAATAAGACAAAATAATTTGTGGTTTTCTCCTACAAGGGATTCCATGTAAAATCTAGTGTTCTCATGTGTTGATGTGATGATGGTGTCTTGCTGCACAATTTTATTCATTGTATGACATAATTTAATTTTTTTATGCACTACCAGTCAATTTTTTATGAAATGTCTTGAAATGATGAATTTTACATTACACTAACTCACCCCCCCTTTCTTAGTGTGACCTTTGGTCTAACACAATCATCCCAGAGACACTAAAGGAAGTATGTTAAGAAACATGGTTCTCTAACTATCCTAAGGGAAGGTCCCTCTTCCCTATCCTTTGCATGAAAAAATCACTCATCAAAGAAGTTACAAGAAATCCCCCAATGGTGAACTCTCTCAATGAAAATCAATGCTCATTGACTTGGAAATTATCGCAGAATAATTTTGCATAATATTCTCATGTTTTTGCCTCAATTCTGCTAGTATATATAAGCTCAACCCCAATCCTTGGCTTGCTCTAGCTCATTAATGAGATTTGATCGAGTGGGAGACAAGAGGAGTCCTTTGGAGGCTCCTTAATGTTAATTCAAGAGTGGAGTGGCTTGGGACTTAACCATCAAGACTTATCCTTTTAGTAGAAGTCAACTCATTCATTTTAAGGTGGCCCATCGGATATTGAGTTGTCACTTTTATGGATCCACATAGATATTGAGAAACAACTGCAGGGACCCATGTAAAAAATATTAAAGCATGTTTTCGCAATTCAATTTTTTAAATGAAATGTTAGGAACCTTAGATTTTTGCTAGTGCATGGTGTTTCACAAACTCACCAATACACTTGCAAATCTTGTTTTTTGTTGTTGATCACTTCCTAACCTGTGCAATTTGGTTTATGATTTTTCCCCACACACAATTTAATAGGATTTTTTATTTTTTACACATTAATTTATATTATATTTTAAAATTTTATTAAAATTTAAATTAATAAAATTAATATCTAAATTAAGTTAAAATCACCTTAAAATTTTGCAAAGTCTCATGCTTTTTTTTTTTTTTCTTTATCTAAAATACATACATATGTTACACTCTATACCATACCTTCCACCTTACATGTATTATATATCATATCACATAAAGTGTAAACTATCAATAGTCCTTAAGGTTGTAATAAGGTGAAAAGGTTGGAAAGTTTAATTCCTAAATTCTATTAGGATTAAGAAATTAAAAACATAATAGTTCATGGAGAATTTTTGGGATAATATTCATTTTTTTTTTTTTTTTCTAATCATTTGCAATGGAAAATAAACTTACACTTAGTGATGTTAGGGAATTACATGGGAAATGGTAGAGATGACAAATCAACCATTATTTGTATATATATTACATAACAATGATGAGATAAATAACATAAAGGAAATTGAATTCCATTTATTTGTGGCTTGTAAGGTAATTAATACATAATAGTCAATTTGTAAAAGGTAAGAAAGAAACTAATGTCCAACATTAAACATGAGGAAAAGGAAAAGGTTTAATAAATAATTATGAGAAACCTCTTCAACATATGCCCAATATCTAAAGCATATAATTTATTATCAAACCAGATATTAACATCTAAAAATGCATGGCCTTTGTTTGTTGGAATATTATGGAATGGCTTTTATAGAATAAGTGTATTCCTAAAGAAATTTATGTTAGCGGGTACACATATGATAGATATTGTAGATTAGTAAGGAAAAGCATAGGAAAAGTTTTTGAATAACTTAATTTCCAACATTTGTATGTGTCACAATAAGAATTATATGAGAAATATATCACAACTTTTAGGGTTGGAGCACAATGAAGTCAAGGGAATGAGCCTATGCTACACCATGATTATTGGCTTTCCTATTTTGTAAGTTTAAAAGATTCTTTATTTTTCAATTCAAACAAATATAACTTGTGGATTGGCCCTCTGAATCATGTATATGAGCATGTGGATGTATAAATCCTTGTTCTTGATGTTAGAGCCTAGATTGACTTTAGGCTAAAGGGATGTGATTCTAGGGTAACCACAAAACACGCTTAACTTTGTAGCTAGCCCTATAAAGCCAGGATAGGGCTCTCTCCTTATGGACCTCAGTCAAAATGACTGGATCAGATAGGGATTTTAGGCTAGGTATAGTAGCTCTAAGGTTTTTTGTTGATTTTCTTGGGTTTTTACTGGATCAAATGGAGCTTGGCAGTAGGGTCTGGGAAATTAGGTTAGAGATGCGGGGTGTGCTATGGGGCAAGGTAGGTATAGGCTTTAGCACTTGAAATTGAGTGAGATGATAGGTCTAAGACTGATGAGGAGCTAAGGAGGGCATGCAAAGATCATGTATCCTTCTCAAACAATAGAAAACATAGAAAATCGAATGGCTTCCCAAGGTATAGCACTATAAATAATGAATTCTACCTATCTATCTTGATATATATTTTTTTCTAAAGCAAGAGTCAAACCTTATATTTCATTAATAAGTAAATAAAATACATAAAATACAACATTCCATGGAAGATGTGAGGTAAGGAAAAAACCAATCTCTGACTGTTACCAGGCCAAACACAAAAGCCCCGACCCCTACAAACCAAACCTCAAAATTCTCAAAAGAAATACACTGTGGAAGTCGGCTAACAAGAATCGAGAGTCGGACCCGAAGAGGAACAAATGTGCCAATCTATAAAGATTTCATGTCCTCATAACTCACAAACCCACAAATCTATAGAATGTATAAAAAATACTCTTCCCGCCAAGAACATTTTTCATCCCGCCAAGAATACACAACAATAACGCCTCCCACCGTTTTCTTGGCTAGTATCTATAATCTCAACCATTGAACCTCCTCGCCTGATCCAACGGCTATGTTCAATATCCCAGTGCTTAGAAGCACGATGATTACCTGTATGGACCCACCAATAAGCTTGATCAATCCCAACCATAGATCTGCCATGCTTGATCCAACGGTTGAGGATCATATCGCACTAGTCTACTTCACCGAACAATAGCATGTGATGAGGGTGGTATTCCATATAGCCCCACTTCCACGTGTAGCTCATTGAATGGAATCGTTCCCAAATTGGAAAAACCACTTCCCACTTGCAATGCTTGCGATCACCAGAAAACCGCCCTAGACGTGGTATTGCGAACAAAGAAAGAAAACCCAAGGTTTCGAGGCTGTCGAGAGTTCCTGGTTTCCGGCCTCTCGCTGCATCTACCCTACTTGAACCAATGTGAGATGAAGCTCCTTCCATCTTGCCTATCATCCAAAAAATAGAATCACTCAGGCTACTACCTCTTAGAGCCGCAATGAAAGTACTAACCTGGGTTGCGAAGGTAGACAATGGCTTGCAACCCACTAAAGATCTGACTATGAACAAACCGCTAATCATAAAGCTACTGAGTCATCTAGACCCCACCTCCATGGATTTGTTCCGAAACACCATCCTATCTTCATATGCTTGGTCGTAACAATTCACCATTAATTTGTTCTGAGGTAGCTCTTGCTAATTCATCACAAGCCTGTTTCTATATAGATCACTCCCTGATTAGTGAGAAGATATGCCAATTTATTGGCCATTCTTCGCACATGTTTAAAATTGACTATTCAAAGGCACTGGAGGTGACTATGAATCCATTGAAAGACTAGGATCAGGATCTAGTTTCTTGAGGCTTTTTCTGGCTTCGTACCTGAGTTGATTCTCTTGACCAAGTTAATGATTAACTCAGAATCAGCTTCAAAAATCACATTTTGGCAGTTCTCCCCAACTAGGAAGTTTAAACATTGCTCCATAGCCAATAATTCCACCATATTGTTGGTGGCTCTTCCTAAATGGCAATGGAAGATGAAAAGAATACTTCCATTTTCATCCCTTAACAACCCTCCATAACCAGTCATGCCCAGGTTTCCTTTTGAAGCTCCATCAATGTTGTATTTCAAAAAACCATCCAAGCCTTGAGGAATAAGTCCCTGCAACCCCAACTGACTAAGAATCCTCAATTCTACTGCTGAAGGTGGATTCTTAGGGAGATTTCGAACTAGAGTGCCAACCTTCTCCTTAAGCCACTTTAAGATCTGTTCATAAAGGCGTTGGAATAGCTTCCTTTCATTCTTGAAGATTCTATTATTCCTTTCTTTCTAGACATTCCAAATAATGAAGCTTGGCGTAAGAACCCAAGGTGAGCCAACAACTTCATAATCTGAAAAGTTTCTTCTCCAGTTGTTTAGGGTGTTGATAATACTCCCTTTGTCCCTATCAGTATGTTGGAAAATGGTGGCAAAAGAATCCCACAAGCTGGATGTAAAAATGCAATTGTTGAGAAGGTGCTCCAGCTTTTCCTCTTGGGATACACAGAGCTAGCATCTGGAAGGCCCCTGGACACCCCTCTTTCGAATGTTGTCCTAGGTCACAATTTTCCTATGCAGAACTAGCCACATGAAAAGTTTAATTTTCATCCAACCTTGATGCCTCCATAGGTTTTTCTAATTCCTATCTGGAGCATGGGAATCCAATTCAAGGAGTATGAGTTTTGCCTCCTTAAGATTAAAGTTCTCCTCATTGTTGTTGCCCCATCTCAGCTGGTCATGCCCCCCTGACACTAAAATATTCCTTTGTACTAACACTTTCATTAGTGTCTCAGCTTTAGCTTTCAGGGGGTTGTCATCCCTAAAATTAAAGTTCCTCTAGGTTCTCCATTTTCCTATACTGTTGGTTTGGTCCCAAAAATATTTTACCTTAGATAACCCTTTAGTATCTGTCTCTTCCTTGAGGTCCCCTAAGTCCTCTTTTAACAGAATAGGTTCTTGTTGCTATCTATCCTCCTAGAATAAAGCTAAGTATCCCTCTCTAATTTCCCAGAAGCTGTTTTCTTGAACTAAGCCCCTACTTTCCTAGGCCTTATTCCAAATGTGTGAGCCCTTTATATTTCCATCCATCCTTATGTGATCATTATTTTTCCATGAGTTGGCATAT
This sequence comes from Pinus taeda, assembly GCA_000404065.3. NCBI lineage: Eukaryota > Viridiplantae > Streptophyta > Pinopsida > Pinales > Pinaceae > Pinus > Pinus taeda. The sequence goes on from APFE030321737.1 coordinate 69,379, forward strand.
TTTTCTTTCCAAATAATAGCCCATTGAGCTTTTGGTTATTTCACCCAACGCCACCATAATTTTTCCCCTAAAGCCTTCCTTAAAATCTTAAGATCATCCAATCCAAGACCTCCATGGTTTTTAGGTTTGCAGATTTTTTCCCAAGCTACCAAGGACCATTTCTTCCTTTCTTCCCCCTTTCCCCAAAGAAAGTATCTTTGTATGGTTCTGAATTGTTGTAGGACTCCCTTAGGAGTTGGGAAAGTTGATAGCATGAAGACTGGGATTGGTTGAAGGACAACCTTTGTAAGCACCAACCTACTAGCCAAGTTTAAGGATCTCATAGTCCATTTCCTGATTTTATCTTGCAACTTATTAATCACCAGCTCCCATATGTTCTTGTGTAAAGGTTTAGTAGCTATAGGAACTCCCAAATATTTTTAGGGGAGAGTCTCCCTTTGAAAGCCCAGAATTCCAAAGATGTTCCACTGGATAGCAATATTAGTACTAAAAGAAAAAATCTTAGATTTGGAGAGATTAACTTCCATACCTGAAGCCATGGAAAAGTCACTTAGGATTTTTTTATACTCAAGAGCTTCTTTGACTGTGGGAATTCCATGCAGCATGGTATCATCAATAGATTGTTGATGAGTCAAGGCCTGTCGATTATCAGAATGTTGGAGACCTTTGATCTTACCAACTTCTTTTGCATGCTTTATAGACCGATCTAGTCCTTACATCATGAGGATGAAGAGAAAGGGAGAGAGTGGGTCACCCTGTGTGAGGCCTCTTGAAGGAGTAAAAGTCTCCAGGGGAGAACCATTAACTAGAATTGAAAAGCTGGAAGAAGTAACCAGGGCCATGACCCATCTCACCCAGTTGTGATCAAACCCAAAAGCAATAAGAACTTTCCTGATGTAGGTCCAATTCAGCTTATCATAAGCTTTGGCTGTGTCCAATTGCATGATCATTCCAACCTTCTTATTGCTAGTCAGAGAGTGCACCACCTCACGTGCTTGAATGATGTTATTAAGAATTTGTCTACCTTCCACATATCCAAATTGCTCCATAGAAACTAGGGTAGGAAGAAGAGGTTTGAGTTTATTGGCCACAACTTTAGATATTATCTTGTAAACCACATTGCACAAAGCTATAGGTCTAAACCTGTCAGGAGTTTGAGCCAACTCTTGTTCACGGGTTAGGGAGATAAAGGAGGTATCCAACACCTTCAAAATAGTTATATTCATCCTGGAATCTTATACTACATTTAGAATGTCCTCTTTGACTATTTTCCAACAAGCTTTAAAGAAATCTACATTAGAACCATCTGGGCCTAGTGCCTAACCATTTTGCATCTCTTTGAGGACTTCACTAACCTCCTCTTCAGTCACTAGCCTGTTGAGGTTGAAATTATCCTCTCTAGTCACGAGCCTAGGTATATGTCTAGTAAAGTCCTTGATGGAATATTCTCTATCATAACATGTTTCCTTTTCTATACCTCCAAAGTGCTGAACTAGTACAAATTCTATTTCTTCATGAGAATTGAGAAGATTACCTCCCTCTTCCTTGATCGAAGAAATCTTGTTATGAGCTCTACCATAGTGGATTTCTGGAAAAATCTAGTATTACGTTCTCCCTCTTTTCGCCATTGAACTCTAGATTTCTGTCTCCAAAATATTTCCTCTTGTTTATATAAATTCTAGCATTCTTGATGATATTTGGTGACTTGATCACTTTTGACTTTATCAAAGCCATCCATTATAAGGACTTAGTTGAGTTCCTGCATTTTACCTTCTACATTTTTTTTTTCCATAAAAAATATTGCCATATTCATTCTTGTTCCAATCTTTGAGCCTGATCTCGATGTGCTTTAGTCTTTTCTGAATAAGGAACATTCTTGTGCCCTAAATATTCAAATCTTTTGACCACCACTTGGTAATGTTGCTGATGAGATCTGGGTGGGAAAGCTAGATATTCTCAAATCAAAAAGGTCTGTTCCTGGGGGTACCAATGCTCTAAAGCTCCAGTTTAACCAGCCAGTGATCTGAGCCTCCAAAGGGGAGAACTCTTGCTAACATTTCCTTGTCACTGAGAATAAGGTCCTCTGAGATTATGAATCTATCTAATTTTGAGGCCACCTGAGACTCTCCTCCTCTTTTATTGTTCCAAGTAAAGATACCATTACTGGTTACAATGTCCACTAGCTTCATATTATCTATAAAAGTTTGAAATGTTAAAGAGTCTTTACTTAGAATTCTGGTTGCCCCTTTTTTCTCCAAAAGTGATTTGATCATGTTGAAATCACCCCCAAGATTCATGGTAAGCATGCATGTCTGTCTCTAAGATCCTCCAGAGAATCTAGAAACTTGAGTTTACCATCCACTCTTTGGGGCCCATACACATTCGTGACAAGGTAGGTTTCCTTACCCCCCACAGGCTGCATGACCACTGATAAATAATCCCTAGATGTCTCAGCATCTATAATGTCAATTTTTTGGGGGTTCCATAGAGTAAGTATGCCTCCTGCTGTATTCTCTACTTTGACTTCTAGAAACTCAAATCGATTGAGCCATTTTCTATGAATCTCTTTTATTTTTGAATGGAACATTTAGTTTCCTGGACGAAGATCACATCTGGTGCTTCTTGTTTCATTCTATTACTAATTAATATTTGTTTTCTTTTACTGCCTAGACCCCTAATATTCCAAGAAGTTAACTTCATTATTAAATATTTGTAAAGGATTAGTTGTTCAGGTCTCTCATCTTACCTGAATCTATCATTAGCTTTCCACATTCCATCAATAGCTCATTCTGCTTTTTCCAGCCTCTTTTCCTTCCTAGGTTTCTAGGTGCTAATCCTGGTGTGGTTTTCAAAGTTTTCACACCTTTGTTGCCTTGCTTGTCCTTGCTTCTTTGCTTCTCTAGCCCTTTGGCCTGCTTTGAACTCTATTGAACTCCTCTGGAGGTAACGAGTCTACCCCCTCCCTAGTTCCTTTTTTCAAGAATCCTTCCAGATCTAAGTTCTCTTTGTCAAGAATCTCATGTAGTTCCTGGTCCTCCATTTCCATCTCACTCTGGGTCATTTCTTGGTCCATATCCAATTATGTATCAGTCATCATAGTGTCTTTTTGTTTACCAATATTTTGTGTTTGTTCACCATCTACTTTGTTCTTTTCCTCCATAGGACTTCCTTCCTTTGCCTGATATGCTTTCGTAATCTCTGCTTCTTCTTCTAGTACTTGGAACCTGTTCTAACTGGCTTGTCGCCCTTTTGTTTGATATACCTTTGGCCCCCTTTTGCCTCCTTTTCCTTTATGTACCACTTTGTGAAAGCTTTTAGTTTCTTTCATGGTGTTAGCTTTACTCATGTTTTCTATTTTACTGAGAGGACAGTCTCTAAATAGGTGCCCATGCTCATGGCCTTTGCGACATATGAAAGGAATATGTTCATAATCCACTGTTTGTACCCATTCTTCATCAAATACTTCCAAGATTACCTCATCTAGTAGAGCTCTAGAGAGATCCATCTCCACACATATTCTTGCAAAGGAAGTATATTTTCCCCTTCTAGTGGCCTCAGAAGCTTTGACAAAATTCTCTAACTTATTTCCTATGGAAGATAAGGATTCTGTTTGCCAGTAATCCAGAGGAAGAGAGTAGAGTCTTATCCAAACCAATACCGAGGTAAAAGTCTCATGCTCTGGGACAAAATTCATAATCCATGGTCAATGTAAAGGCTTACTGCTGCATAGAAGTAGGGCCCTCCTTCAAACACTCTATCCTTATCTTCAATATTTGCGAAGGCCACAATAAAGAATCCCTTTGACACAATATGTAGGTCTATGGTTTCTTTAGGTTTCCAGTGATATTTAATCCACATTTGTAGGCTTTTTTAGTGGGCCATAAGCCCATGAATTTACAAATGATTGCATATGTCTGCATGTGGTCCCTGTGCATCTGCAAAGCAGGATCATTTAAAACTACTCTAGGTGTGATAGTGGCTTTGGGTTTACGTGGTCCCTTTTGTTCTTTGTCTTTGTTCCCTGTTCCTTGTCTTCTTCCTCATTTTCTATAGTGCTATTATTCTCCCTTGATTTAGTGCCATATTGCTTCTCTTCACTGTTCCTTTTCCTTCCTTCTGAAGGACCTCTATCATGATCTATTGGTTTTTTACCTATACTGGCCACAACCTGCTTATAGGAGGGAGTGGAGCTCCCTCCTTTGCATCCTTCCATGGAGAACAACCTCTGCAAAATCCTGTAACCCTAGCTAATCGCCCGCCAAAAACAAGTAGAAACTCAGATTTCCCTATCTATCTTGATATCATTCAGCTAGAAGTAATGAATTGGATTGTGGCATACATAAAACATGTGAAAAACTGATAACAAAATAAGAAACTATAAAAAAACACCATACCACAAGTATCCCATAAAAATAGCTGCAAATCCTCGTTTATTTCCTTGCCAAACTACTGATAAAGGTGTACAATGTAGCTCAGAGCATCCAAAAGAGTCCAACCTTTGATAATGACAGAAATAATACATAGTATACACATAAAACCACTTATGCTAGCCATCGGGGGTTTAATCCATGAGAAAAGGGGTTATTACAACCATTTCCAAACATGGACCAGGAATATAGACAGTCAAACTACTTGTCTCTATAAGCATGGAAACTGATTCATTAGCCTCAAAACCACCTCTAACTAATGAATCTACCTTCTAAGACTATTTTACCATTATATTTACATGCCATGTCATCAATTACATTAGTGAAATCATCCACGAGGAGAGAGAAAGTGAATTCACAGTGAAAATAGGTGGAATTTTGATTTTCTAGGCAAATTGGTCAAAAGCGTAGCACCACTGGTCAAAAGCATAATGCCACTTTCCACCTGCTTTTAGAGGCCTTCCCCTTAACCAAATTAAGCCCAAGATAGCTCATTGGAAAGGTATTCAACTCTAGCTTTTGGAACAACTTGAATTTTTGAATGTGTAGGTCATTTACACCCTCAAAACTTTAATCTCACAAGACTGTTTTTATGTGTCCAAAATGAGGCAGAGAGGTCATTTTTTTGGTAGTTTTTGGACCTTTTAGCGACCCATATTTTCTTCAAAACTTCTAAAAATTTCCAGGGTGCATATTCTCATCCTCTAGAATCCAAATATGCAAACCTTTTGTCCATCTGATGCTCCAGGGAAAAGCGCAGCACCAATGGCGCTGCACTTCTGGGCTAGCTTTCTGTGTTGAAAGTTGCAAAATTTGAAAAATACAAAAAATCATCAAAACTTGCCCAATTTTAGCATGGGACACCACCATCAGCTGCCTTGATGGGTTAGTGAGGCTTTAGCTAATATCTCCAGCTTATCTTTCTCCTTTTTGCTCTTTAAAGCCTTCCTCAACCTAGCTTTAAGTTTCCTGATCCTTATGTTACAGATTTTGTTGCGGGTCATGTAATGGTAGGCCATGTGGTGAAGCATCTTCTTATCCCTGTTTTCCTTCTCAGTCATCCCTTCCAGATGTATGTTGACCCTCTCAAGCCATGTTTCCTTATCATTCTCAATCTCTTGCTCAATAGGGGCCAATGGGACATTAGCCTCCTTGATAATTATCCTATTTGCTTTAACTATTTCCAGCTTCATGAGGACTTGTTTGTCACTCAGTTGCTTGTCTTCCTACTCTGAATATTTGATGATGAAACTATCTCTCTCTAAGTTACCTGCCAAGGATTGTATTTCACCTTCTTATTCCTTTATGATAATGTCTTTGACAATCTTCGGATCCTGAGCTTCAAAATCAATAATGTCAACTCCATGATGAGCAAAGTGTTTTTGTGGCTCCTCATGATCAACAAGATTGAAATCTCTTTCCGGCTCATCACTAAGATCCTCTTCTTGCACCTTTCCCTTGCCCTTGCTTAACTGCTCAACCTGTACCTATTTTGCTGAGGAAGAAGGAAAAGCCCCTTCCGCACCTTTTGAAGGTAGAATTTTCCTATGGCTTGATGATGAAGGAAAGACCCCTTCCACACCTTGTGGTGATAACACTTGCCTAGTAGCTACAAAAAGTTTCGTAGCACCCCCCTTATATGCCATAAACACTGGCACTCCAATAGCTTCAGTCTCTTTGACTTTTTCATGGCTTTAAGGTCCACCTTCATCATGATGTACTAATGAAAATATTTGTGGGCCTTTGAACATCTCATGAGAAATAGAAGTCTCCCATGGCATGTTAAGGAGGCTCAAGTGGTGAAGGACAATGATTTTGATCAAAGAGTAATGGTAAACGCTATTCAACCACTAGGGGTATGGCTTCCTCTATACAATATGTGCGATCTTCTCAATGTTTGTAAACATGAAGTAGGGGAGATTCATTATCTTTACTCTAGTGAAATGCATGAGAAGTATAATGTGATAGACATACAACCGGGAGAACCTACCTTCACAAGTGAAGTACTTGATAATGATTTTCATCAAGGGTCATACATGTCTTCCGAAAACTTGAAGGGGAATACTCTCTTGATTTTGTCTTTATATCTAGCCTTGATGTAAGGCTCATAGTACTCCTCATCAATATCCTGACCTTTGTACCAATTTTCACCCACGTCTAGAATTTTTGTAGCCTCTGAGATGATAGTTGGTGATATGGTGAGGGTTATTCCGGCAAGGGTTACTTCATTACTATGCAAATGAGTCATAAATAACCTATCCAACTCATGATGAAATATGACTCTTTCTATCATTTCAGAAAAATCAAAGCATGCCCAGCGTTTAAAGCAAGAAATGGCAAGTGGATAGGTTTCTAACTCCCTCAAACTAGTAGCCTCTTATCTGATAATTCTTCGTCCTTTATGAAGCTTCCTCTGCTTCTTATGTCTCTCCATGGGACTATCACTAAGTGTCTCTTCCTCATAGTCATATTAACTGTCTCTTTCCATTTTTTTCTGTGGCTGTGAGAACTTATGGTTTTGTACGGGTGATGATGGGATAGGGTGAAGGAATGAAAACAACAAAGTGAAGATGAAGGGATATGTGAGAGTATGATGTGTGGATAGGTTTTCAGGGATGATTAGGGTTTTAGGGAGAGTGGGTAGGGTTTGTAGGGTTGATGGAGAGTGTAAGTAGGAATTTAGGGAAAATGTATGAGGGAAATGGGATTTAGGAAATATGACATGTTGGAATGAGGTTTAGGGAATAATGGCAAGTACATAGGGTATATAAACACTAGTAATATGAGGAAAAATAGGGTTTCACCCTAGAAGCTAGGGTTTCACCGTAGAAGCTAGGGTTTTACATTTAAGTATGTGAAACACCAAACTTGGTAAACAAAACCCTAAAACATAAGATAGGAGTAATGTACTTACTTGTTAGAGAGAGAAACTGAAATTTTTCAGGTGGATTGATAGTTTGGGAATGATCTGGGCTTGGCCGAGAAAAAATGCAGCACCTCACACAAGTGCGCAGTGCCACTTTGGAAGCACATTGCCTGTGTAAAATTACATAGGGAAATGCTGCCAGGTGCGCAATGCCAACTCAAAAAAGTAGCGCCCTCCTCAAAAGCGCAGCGCCGCTCAAATTTTTCAGAAAATGCAACGACTTACTCATATTTTCCCAACAATGCTTGAAACTGATCCTTAGCTCTCCTTTTGGCACTTTGAACTTCAACATTAACACAATGAAATGATAAATATAAGGATGGCTTTATATAGCTTTCACTTTTTGATTTTTTGTTGGTGAAAACCCACTTTTATAATATCTATCTATTTTTTCTAATACTCTATTTTTTTTATGCTTTGGCTTCTTTGCTTTGATAGGTGGACTGATGCTTAAATTCTTTTTATTTTTTGTAGTGGAAATACTTTGGCAACATCACTAGATTTCCAAGAGAAACATGTAACCATTATTACATATGAGAACATTAAAATTACATCAAATTTAAAGATAAAATACAAATGCTTTGTTTTCACCTCAAAACTAATTTTGAGGTGAGAACTTCATTAAGCTTACAAATTAACAAATTATGATTGTTCTTATCATTATTTACCTCCTCATGTCTTTGTTGACCATTATTAACAATAATCACTGAATTTTGACCATGGTGAAAACCCTAAGACCTAACAAGACTGAAACCTTATGTAATTGATGCAATGAACTGAAAATGAGCATGAATCATGATTGAAAGGTATGAAAGGAGGTCAGAAAGTACATATCATGAGGGAAAAACTAAAGTAAACCCTACCACCAGTGAATCCATGACCTAATGGAATGACTCAACAGTATGGGACTCCTACCATGAGATGGAAAAGAGCAAATTTTGATCGTTGATGGTAGTGTGAAGACACTGACACTAACGCTTGATATGTAAACTAATATGGATACTCCATGAGATAGTTCATCACGACTGATCTAATAAAATAAATCAAAATTTATTTATTAAGTTTCAGTTCCTTTAGATTCAATATTTGTGAATTATAGATTTTTTTCCTTATGGAGGTGTTTATGCCTCAAAAAATCCAAGCTCAATAATGACGATCACCACTTAATGAAGACCTCGATTAGGCTTATAATTGTTTAGTATGGTGATGTCCATTAATATGTGGGCCCAATTTCTCTAAAGGGATTTTTAGATTAATGATCTTTCTCATCTAATTTTAATAAAATTATCCTTGAGATTCAATTATAATGAAATCTTCTTCTTGACGTCAACAATATATCCCTGCCATTGGGCTTGTGATTGTTGGAGGTGAGTAATTTTGACTAGATCTTTTGTTCCAAATTAAGCTCATAGGAGTAAAATTTCTCAACAGTGGTTATGTTATCTATATTAATCTTTGGAATTCTATTCTTGATTAATCTTACATAGGTTAAAGGAATAATCAAGAATCAATTTTTATCTAGCCACATCTAGATACAAAGGTGTTGTATTTGATTTCTAGTGTCCATTTTTTGTTGATCCCAAAATCTAGAGATTGGGCATGTCAAAGTCAATGTTAATGTCCATTAAACTTTCCCATGCATTGGAAAATAGAATTGGTACACTTTTAATTAGACCTTGTCTATGACTTCGCCATTGAGACTAGTCTTTAAGAACAGTCTACATTTTTATTATTAGGTCCCTATAATACTAGTTATTACCCCATTACTATTCTAGTTGTATCCCTTATTAATATTGTTGTGGCCCTATTGTCCCCATATTGCTATTATTGTGACTCCTTAGACTCCTATATATAGAAAGGAGGTTTTGTCATTTGAATCATCCAAGAATTGTTCATTTGTGTAATGTAAAGGAGGTTGCCCCCTTGAAGAGGCTGAATTCTAAGGTGTTCAACTACCTTTTCTATCTTTTTGTGGGCTGGTTTCATAACAGTTGGTATCAGAGCCTTGGATTCTAGGGTTTCACTCCTCCAAATAGGTCATCGTGGAATTCTCACTAAAACCTTTTTTCCTGTGATGTTTCAGAAACTAAAAAAAATAGTCATTTGGGATGAAATTGCATTGAACCTCGGGTCCAAATTTCAGAGCTTTTCGCACTACATTTATGGAGATATGATCTGAGGAAGTTGGTGTTTTTTTAGACTCCTAAATTACATTCCAAATAGGTGACCTGTGGAAAATCGTAATAACTTTTGCTCTGAGCATTGGAATGAAATTTCGTAAGAAGGTACAAAAAGAGGATAGGCTTTAGTTTCTTGTGTATATTTTTTAGAGCCAAAGCTCGAAAAAGTGTCTCATGGCACGTCATACAAATTTGCTACTGAACTAGTCTATAATCAGGTCACTATGGGAGATTTGGCATAACTCTTCCTTGGAGAATCCAATTTAGATCAGACTAGTGGCATTGGAAAGAGGATGCAGAGGGCTACTGCAGATCACAATTTTAGAATCATATGTTCTGAAATTACAAAGATACATTAGATTCAATGTCAAGCTCCTACAAAGTGAAAAATGGTGCGTAGATTTTTTTTAAATTTTTGCATAAGTTGGTTTGAAAAAATAGTTTGAAAGAATTCAAAGGGCATAGCAAAGAATTATTATCAATAATTGATGCCTCGAGGAAAGAAAATGCAAACACCTAGTAAGCAACCTGAAAGCTCTAGCATGACTCATGAAGAAGAGGAAGAAATGCGACATGATATATCAAAATTACAAGACCAAGTGCAACAAGTGTCACTTGCACAAAAAGGAATAGAATCTAAGATGAATGGTTTAAAGAAATATGTAGAAGCTAAGATGGATGGTTTAAAGAAAGGCGTAGAAGCTAAGATGAATGACATGGAATCTAAGATGGACGATTTGAATATAGATTTGAAGACAGACATGGAAGATTTAAAGATAGGCATGGCAGATTTGAAAACAGATTTGAAGATAGATTTAACAAAGTTTATACAAGAAATGCTTACTAATGGTGAAAGGGTAGTAAAGGAAACTCATGATGAGAACAAAAGAAATGTTAATCATGATTTCATAGACTCTAATGTTGGATTGAAGAC
>APFE030321737.1:88182-118304 GCA_000404065.3 Pinus taeda
ACTATTGGAGGAGAAACAATTATATGCAAAAAGATTCAAATGTTTCTTTGGAGTACAAAAGGTGGAATATCTAGGTCATATTGTATCTCATGAAAGAGTTAAGGTAGACCCTAGCAAAATTAAAGCCATTAAGGAATGGAAAATCCCGACATCCATAAAGCATCTGCGAGGATTTCTCGGGTTGACAGGGTATTATCGCAAGTTTGTAAAGAATTATGGGAGAATAGCAGCACCTCTAACAACACTATTAAAGAAAGATGCATTTTCATGGATTCCAGAAGCAACAAAGCCCTTCGAACATCTTAAAGAGGCAATGTGCCAAGCACCTGTCTTAGCTACACCAGACTTCACAAAAACCTTTATTGTGGAATGTGATGGTTCAGGAAATGGAATTGGTGCTCTTTTAATGCAAGATGAAAGACCCATTGATGTTGAAAGTCGTCCAATCAAGGAAAAGTTTTTACACAAAGCTATTTATGAGAAGGAAATGTTGGCAATACTACATGCATTCAAGAAATGGTGACCCTACCTAATGGGAAGACACTTCAAGGTAAAAATGGATCATGATAACCTTAAATACTTTTTAGAGCAAAGATTATCCTCTAAAGAGCAACAAAAGTGGGTCACAAAGATGTTGGGTTATGACTTTGAAATCATCTACAGAAAAAGCAAGCAAAATGTGGCAGCAGATGCACTCTCAAGAAAGGATGAGGTTGTGGAAGCATTGTTGTGTGCCATTTCTGTTATCCAACCAGATTGGATAAACGAAGCAAGGGAGGAATGGAAGAATGTTGAAGAAGTGTGGGCACTTATTTGAAAGTTAGAACAAGATTCTAGTACATCTTATACATTTAGCTGGTAAAATGATTCATTATGGTACAAAGATCGCTTATACCTCTGTAAGAATTCACAACTCAAACAAAAAATTCTTATGGAATTGCACACTTCTCCCTTAGGAGGGAACTCAGGATTTTTAAAAACTTACCACAGGGTTAAGAAGGAATTTTTTTGGGATGGCCTTAAATTGGATATTCAAAAGTTTGTGGTGGAATGTTTGGTTTTCCAACAAAATAAAGTTGAAACCATTAAGACCTCGGGTCTATTACAACCTTTTTCCATTCCAAGCCAACGTTGGGAGGAGGTTTCAATGGATTTTATCATAGGTTTACCCAAGTCTGAGGGAAAGAGTGTCATCATGGTGGTAGTTGACAGACTTACCAAGTATGTACACTTTTGTGCATTATCACATCCATTTAAAGCTAGTATCGTTTCTACTGCATTTATGGAAACAATTCAAAAGCTACATGGAAATCCAAAGATTATTGTAAGTGACAGAGATCCCATTTTCACTAGAAATTTTTGGACAGAATTATTTTCTTGTCTTGGTACTCAGTTAGCTCATAGCTCATCTTATCATCCTTAATCTGATGGGCAAACTGAGATAGTAAGAAAATGTTTGGAAGGATATATTCGTTGCTTTGTATCTGATAAATAGACATAATGGGTCAAATGGTTACCTCTGGCTGGATGGTGGTATAACACTTCCTTCCATACAACAACAAAAATGACCCCATTTATGGCAGTTTATGGATATCAACCGCCATCCATCATATCATATTTAAGAGAAAATTCTAAGTTTCAAGCAGTGGAACATCACATCGAACATCAATAAGAAGTCCTCCATCTCTTAAAATATAACCTCGTGTTGGCACATAATAGAATGAAAAAACAGGCAGGTCAACATCGCAGTGAAAGAAGTTTTGATGTAGGTAATTGGGTATTCCTACAGCTACAACCATATAAACAAATGTTCCTCAAGCAAGCTAAGAATGATAATAAATTATCACCAAAGTATTATCATCCATACAAGGTGTTGCAAAATATTCGTATGATGGCATGCAAATTGGAGCTTCTTGCAGCTTCTCGAGTGCACCCAATTTTCCATGTTTCATGTTTAAAGAAGGTTATAGGCGACAAGCTCCTAGTTCAAACAATATTGCCAAAACTTGACAATGAAGGAAAAATTATGTTGGAACCGGAAGCAGTCACAGAAACAAGAACTCAACAACTATGAAATCGATCAATTTTGTAGTATCTCATCAAGTGGAAGAACTTATCCACTGAAGATTCCACATGGGAGGATGATAATTTTATACAAAAGCATCCATAACTACTCAATCATTGAGGACAACACTTTTTGGAAGGAGAGGGGCATGTTAGGTCCCTATAATACTAGAGATTACCCCATTACTATTGTATTTGTACCCCTTATTAATATTGTTGTGCACCTATTATCCCCATATTGTTATTACTGTGCCCCATAGAATCCCTCTATTGTTATTTTTATGGATTTATATTATTATTGTTAGGTCAGCTGGGTTATATTGTGACTCCTCAGACTCCTATATATAGAAAGGAGGTTTTGTCATTTGAATCATCCAAGAATTGTTCATTTGTGTAATGTAAATGAGGTTGACCCCTCAAAGAAGCTTAATTCTAAGGTGTTCAACTAAATTTTCTATCTTTTTCTGAGCTGGTTTCATAACATTTATTTATCAATTCGTTACATTTTGATAAATTTCCTAGAGTTATGTGATGTTTCACTTGCCAATTATTAATATTTCTGAAAGAGTGTTGCTCATGGCCAACTTATACTAGTCTATTGTCAACAATGGTTGATAATTGATTGAGATTTTATGAATATATTGAATTTTTTTCAGTGACTAATAAAACTCTTCTTGAGGCTTACTCGGGTGCTTGTTCACTTTAATTTCTTCTTTCTTAAGAATTTTGAAATTGAATTGTTTTTCTTCTATTTTCTTTATCTAAGTGGATAATTGATGAATCATTTTATTTTTCTCTATTGTTAAACCCTCCATAGTAGTGATAAGTTCTTCTTGTAATTGTAAATTTTCATTGTTGATATGTTTGTTTATGTCTTGTATTTTTGTTTGATGTTTCTATAGTATTATATTGAGTTTTTTTATATTATTTGTCACTAATATATTTTTGTTTCTATAATTTGGTTTTTAGGCCTTCATTATTAATGCAAGAGCATTTGGCACTCTTCATTAAACAATGAATGCAAGGCAAAGCAAGGAGGACGACATGGACCATCAGAGCAAAATAATGGACATTTCTATTATAATAGAGCTAGTTTGATGCAAGCGATAAGTCTCTAGAAGACTCAATTAAATGTAATCTTCCATATGTATGCATGTAGAAAGATTAGAGAGTTGTTAGTGATTTGTTAGAGGAGATCAAGGAGAGGATTGATCAGATCCTTTTGGTTATCTGATCCAATATTTTTGTAAACAATGAACGTACATGTTCTATATATATCATGAGACAGACAGAGTAAGAGACAGAGAGTAATATAGTAATATAGAGCGAGAGATAGAGTATTCAAAATGTAATCAATTGGGAGCTTGTTCTATGTCTGAAACACCTTAGCATGTAATCATTTGTATAAAATAGAAAAGTGTGTTTAGTGTTGATATTGTATGCCTGTGTGTTGTATTTCTTGAACAGTCTAAGTATGCGTGTTGTAGTATTGATCGACCATCGATCACTGTGAGGATCGATGACGATCTAAAAATAAACGAATTAATTGTTATGTTATGTGTGAAATGGTATACGACAGAGGAACTGGATTTAAACGAAGAATCCATCAAATGGTGGACAAATGAGAGAATGCACAAGATCCATTATATCTTAGAGATCAATGGTCTAGATCACAATATAGAGGAACCAAATGGAACCATCAAAACCATCCAATGTAAGAAATTGACGGTCAATTCATGGTGAAAGAGTGTGAAGGATAATTAGCGAAGAGCAAGTTTTAAATAGTGAAAGTGGTATTTCGGGCGGCCTCAAAACCATAAACGGTATTGAAGGGTGAGCACCCAATTCCACTTAGTGATTGACACATAGCAGCGGGGAGAAGAGAGGAAACTTCTTTATCATGCGATTAATCCTCATGCTTGTTGTCCATCCGAAATCGTTGTGGACCATTAGATCCACTAAGTGCAAATCAATGGCGGAGGATCTGTCAAGCAAGTTTGTTTATCAGTTGAATCAACAACCATTGGATTGAGTGCTAAATTAATGGTCACAATCTAATCGTAATTTCATTAGACAGATTTCAAGAGATGACATAGATGGAATTGCGATACGACAATGGACTGATTAAGCGATGCACTGATAGCCATTGGATCAAAGAAAGAAATGTAAAGTGGAGATCGGGCTGATCGAGATCAGTGAATAGATAGTGCAATGGGAAGGTGATGGATCAGGATTGCGGACTCGACGATTTATGAACATGGGTGTATAATATTTGAAGTCTAGCCTTAAGAGTTTCGAGTTGTGTTTCCATGCTTCTATGTGTAATCCTGTGTTTTATGTTGTATTCTGATATGTTGTATGGTCCCGATTTTTAAAGGCTAAGGCCACAAATAATTATTTGGATAGGTTTGTGTGCATAACCCATAGCCCTCAGGATCAAATTTTATAAAGAAAGGGGAAATTGGTTTACCCCAAAATCTCCTTTCATCATTTGGTACCAGAGCCAGGAAAGGTTAAAGGGAAAGTTGTCCTGTGAGAAGGAAGAAAGAGTATGAGAAAAAGGAGGTACAATGGTTTAAATTTGGATAGCTTGTGGTCTTACTGTCATACAGATAGTGGCAGGAGAAGGCGAGAAGACTTGCAGCAAGCCTAGAACATGGAGTGCTCAAGTCGTTCCGAAGAGAAGAGAACTAGAAGGATGCCAAAATACTAAGCTCAGGAGAAAGCTTGGTGAGGTATTGTGTAGCAGAGGAAGACTGTTACTATAGAGGTTGGTTGCAGCTCATAGAAGATCATGAAGGCAGTTCCACTAAGAAGTGGGTAGAATTGCTAAGGGACAAGGAGAAGAATATGACTAGGAGGTCATAATTTTTTGTGCCTCAACAGTCTGATGCGGGATCATCTGGCACTCTTCATAAATGAGGAATCCAAAGCAGAGCAAGGAGGACAACGTGGACCATCAGAGCAAAACAAGGGACGTTTCTGTTATAATACATCTAGTTTGATGAAAGTGATAAGTCTCTAGAAGACTTAATTAAATATAATCTGCCATATGTATGCATGTAGAAATATTAGGGAGTTGTTAGTGATTTGTTAGAGGAGATCAAGGAGAGGATTGATTAGATCCTTTCAGTGATCCAATCCAATATTTTTATAAGCGATGAACCTGCGTGTTCTATATATATCATAAGATACACAAAGTAAGAGACAGAGAGTAATATAGTAATACAGAGTGAGAGATAGAGTATTCAAAATGTAATCGATTGGGAGTTTTTTCTAAGGCTAAAATTCCTTAGCATGTAATCATTTGTATATAATACAAAACTGTGTTCAGTGTTGATATTGTATGCATGTGTGTTGTATTTCTTGAACAGTTTGAGTATGCATGTTGTAGTATTGATCGACCATCGATCACTATGAGGATCGATTGTGATCTAAAGATAAACGAATTACTTGTTATGTAGTGTGTGAAATGGTCTATGATAGAGGAACTAGATTTAAGTGAAGAATCCATCAAATGGCAGATGAATGAGAGAATGCACAGGATCTATTGGATCTCAGAGATCAACAGTCCAAATCAATATACATAGGAACCAAAAGGAACCATCAGAACCATCTGATGGAATAAATCGACGGTCATAGCATGGTGAAAGAGTGTGGATGATAATCAACAAAGAGTGGGTTTTAAATAGTGAGAGTGGTATTTTGGACGGCCTCAAAACTATAAACAATATTGAAGGGTGAGCACCTGATTCCACTTAGTGATTGACACGTAGTAGCATGGAGGATAGAGGAAACCACTTTATTGGGCAGTTAATCATCATGCTTGTTGTCCACCCGAAATCGTTGTGGACCTTCGGATCCACTATGCTCAAAGCAACGACGGAGGATCTGTTGAGCAAGTTTGCTGATGGGTTGAATCAACAACCATCAGATTGAGCACCAGGTCAAAAGTCACGATCTAATCCCAATCGCATTAGACAAAGGTCAAGAGATGGTGGAGATGGAATTGCGATATGCCTATGGGACGATTAAGCAATGCACTGATAACTGCTGGATTGGAGAAAGAAATGGACAGTGGAGTTCAGAACGATTGGAGATCAGTGAATGGAGAGCGCGACAGGAAGGTGATGGACTGGGAATGCGGACCCAGTGATTTATGAATGCAGGTGTATAATATTTGAAGTTCAGACTTAAGAGTTTCAGGTTGGGTTTCCATGTTTCCATGTGTATTCCTGTGTTTTCCATTGTATACCGATATGTTGTATGGTCCCGGTTTTTAAAGGCTAAGGCCATGAATAACACTTCTGATACATTTGTGGGTATAACCCATAGGCCTCAGGATTGAATTTTATAAAGAAATTGGAAATTGGTTTCCCCCAAAATCTCCTTTCATCAATCACTTTCTCTTAATTGTTGAATGATATCCTTTAAATTCTTTATAGATCATTGGTTTGTGTGTGAAAAAGCACCCATAGAACTTGCTACTTCATCAAATAATTCCTCATTGTTGAATTTAGAAGAATCCATGATGATTTCCTATTTGGTAGGGGATGCTTGCATCTCCCCTACCTTCCTCATTTTGTCTTCCATCTCAAAACATCTTTCCTAACATTTTTTAAGTGTTCATTAAACGATATTTCGTTTTCCTCAATAGGTTTAATATATCACACATGAATGAGTGGGAAGCAATAGTACCTATGTAAACATTTATAGGCATTTTATTGATAATTTTTGTTGTGATAATGCCTACATCTTCAAATTTATCTTCAAAAGAAGGATATGGAAATTCAAAACTAGATTTTTATTTTGGTTATGGTTCTATAAACAATTTTAATTGTGGCACCTAAATTTCTTCAAGCTCCAACACTTCTGAAGGATTTTCTATTTTAGTGTTTTCCATTATAATTCTTGAGACTTTTGTCTACGTTGACTATATCACTTGTGATTTTACTAGCTTTGATTAAATAGACTCAAGTAATGAACGCTATAAAAATACTTTCTCAATTTGTGTCGATTCCTCCTAAACTGATGATTCACTCTATTTCTAAAACATTGAAGGTTGATCAATCTATATGCGTTTAAGTTTATCGAACTTTGATTTTTCTTTAGCACCGAATCCTTTTACCAAAGCCTAAATTCTTTGCCTCTAAAAAGCTAAGAAATTGTCTTGTTTAGGTCTTCTAGAACTTCTTGAATTCTTTTCGTTACTTATTCATGTGATATAGCTCACTAAAACACTTGATAAAAGGGTGATTCTTCATTAGTATAATTTCAAAATCCCTTTTGAGTTTTACAATGAGCTTAAACATTTTACATGAGGTTGTGTTTCTTCAATGAAATACATGATAAGTTAAGTAATTCTAAACTTGATGCCTCTTATTTGGAATTTTATAGGGAATGAATCCCAAAAAATAATAGGAAAAAATTGGGCCAAAACTTCTTTGATCTTGCTATCACTCAGATTTTCCTTGAATTTGTTAGAAGAAGGAAAAGGGTCTGAGGTAACCACAAAACAATCTTTTAAGTACAGAATCTAGGCAATTTGTACTCGGAGAGGGCTCTCTCTTTATGATTTAGCTTTGTTTATGGGATATTAGGCTAATTATGAAAGCTTGTGAGGTTTTGATTTTGTTTGGTGGTAGAATTCAGGAGCAGATGGATAGAACAAGGTATTTCAGGCGATTGAGCTATGGATTCAACTGAATATGGCTTAACTGGATCGGGTTGATTTAACAATGGAGGGTTTCACAGGGAAAGATAGCTAAACAAAAGACAAATGATAGCTTAAAACACTGAAATTGTCTTGAAAGGGAGGAAGGGCAATTAAGAATCCTTCAACAAATTTCAAGATGAGGGAAAGTGGGTGCTCATTAACAAAAATCAATTAAGAATTCTTTGTTAAATGGTTACAATGATAAACTAAAAAGTAGGGAGCAATTAAGAATTCCCTACCTATGATAGCTTGGAAGAAAACATTAAGAATATAAACGATTTTAAAGACAGAATGCAGAAAAGCTCTTTCTGAAATATAATCTTTCGTTTATCATTCAGATATGAAACACATATGAATATTGAAACCAAAAAACTATAAAAACACAAGATATATAATATTTATTTGTTTCTCATTTGACACTAGTATCCTATAAAAGTCCTTTGCTTGATTACTTTGTCCAGCTAGCCATACAATAGTTGTTCAACAACACTTCTATTCCAAGATAAAGTGTCTATAGAAATGTCTAAGAATCGACACCTAGTACTTCGAATAAGGAAGTACTTATACAAAATTTACATCAAAATATCTCCTCACTGAAACAGATACATTCTAGGACAACTAAATATCTTTTACATGAATGTAGAGACAGATTGTCTCGAAAGTAGAAATTGAATGTGAACTGCTTGTTTGTTGTCCCTGTTTTTTCTAAGGAGCCGCAGGCAAGTCCTATGAATATGCATCTTGTTGTTTTGCTCATAATTCTGTGCTGGCTGATTGATTTTAGCTTTTCACTGATACCCTTTTACCTGTGACTGATACTCTTTGCCTGTTTTACCATCGTTCATCCCTTTTTACCAAAATTGACTATTGAAAATACTTCAATTTACATAACTTTTTTACCATGGTAAATCATAAGATGTGTGTCATGTTGGTCCACCAATCATCTCTCGATATTCTTGTCCTTGTTAGTTTTCTGAAGATTTCATCTGCTTCTGTGTATTTTACAAAATTTGGTTGTAGTGGAAACATGTACCTCACTTCATGCTCAATATAAAAAAGGTCCTCCAAACTATCATAGAGAACTCTCCCTATGGCAATGCCTTGGTTGCATATGAACTAGTAGATGAACTAGCTTGATTGTTAGCTTGCTGATATAATTTGTTGACATAATCACCCTGCCTCATTAACTTGTCATTGATTACTAAAAGACTTGGAAGTCCTTTACTTTGTAAGATGCCAAATTTCCCCATAAATTCATCTATGTCTTCCTGCATTTTTGACATTTGCACTCTAGGCCTTGCATTAGACTACTTTTGGTCAATACTTTCCTTATTTCGAGGATGGTGCCAGTTTTATCCTCAATGTTTAGCTATTCCAACTAATACCTATTTCTACTGTTTAGAAAGTTTATTAATCCGACAAGTTCTTCAGGCTTCCCTCCTAATTCTTCCTTGGTTTTTTCAATCTCTTGAAGAGCAATTTTCACTAAGTCAATTTGTTCAAAAATGATTTGAATTGATGACCAAATATCATTGTTTGAATTTATGATATTGGTCCATAAGATCTTTTTGATATTAGTCAAAGGCTTTTCAAATGTAAGATCTTTTTCCAATGTTTTAAACTAATGAGTCAAGCCTTTGTTTTTTCTCAACTCTTCAGCAAAATTGAAGTTTGACACATCATACTTTTTCTCTAAAGTAATGAATTTCTCTTTTACTTTTTGCAGTTTAATGACTTGGAGCTTCATTTCCTCCATGGATTTGATCAACTCTTCTATGCTCTGATTTGAGGTTCCAACCTGTGATTTACCTGTACCTATTGCTTCTATAGTTTGAGTTGTTGCCAAAGGAACATTTGGTGCTAGAGCAGTTGCTACTGTAGAAGGGACTGTTGTGGAAGACACTGGCACTACATTTTGAGGTCGAGAGGTTCACTCACTCAACCTGCTTTGTAGTGTTTTCTCTAATTCTTGCCCTGTCTCTTTTAGTTTCTCATTCAGCTTAAGGACCAGGTCCATAACCTCTTCTTTGTTCTTCTTCTCAATCACTTCAGCAGTCTATGGGTGTGTGAGTGGTGGAAATTTCAACTGCTTCCTTAGTGCAACTATATCTTCATTCTTTTTCTTTATTAGGCTCTTTGTAGCCTTGATATCCTTTGGGTTATGGCCCAACTCAATAATCAAATCCTCCAATGTTTTGATTCTATTTTCCTTCTCTTGTGAGGAGGCCTTTTCTAGTTGTAATTGGGCAGTAGTGTTGTCCAATGAATTCTGCAACCTATGTGCCATCATGGCCTTGGTTGTCAGTGTAGAATAAACTATCTCCACTATTTTCTTATACAGTTCTATCTGATCTATGGGGTGGATATATTTGGCTAAGACCTTAAAATCAGTCTTAAGGTAGTCTACAAGTGACTTGGGCTATTTTATTGTGGGCTTTAGAAAGCCCATCTACATTTTCCCTTCTTTGATGTCATAAGCTGACATCAATATGGTTTTATTAGTAGGGGCCATCTTCAAGTATTGAGTGTAGGCTTGGGCCTTCAGTTGCTCATTCTTGGCCTTTATCTCCTTGAATTTTCCTTTTATATCTATGGTCTTGTCAGATGAATATCTGAAAGATGAAACTTTGGCACTCTGCTTTCTTTCAAGCTCTTGTCTTTGTGAACTAGAAGGCGTCCCACCTATTTGGAATGTATGTAGACTATCCCCACCTTATTTCCTCAAACTCCCTATTGTTTCTTCAAAGAATTCTTCCTTTGAATATGGATTTAGCTTGTGGCTCTTAGCACCAAGCTGGTCTGAAGGACCACTGGCAAGGGTAGCTACTTCCCTATCTCTTTTCAAGTTCTTTTCCTCATTCAAAGGAGTCTGCAAAATCGGGGGATTTCCCGTGTTAACCTGAGCTAGATGGGGCTATGGTGGACCCTTTTCTTCAGAGATTTCAAGCTACTCTGACATCTCTGGTTGTTCTGATGCTAGAGTACTTGTTCCCTGATCTTGTTCCTATGGTGGTTCTACTGGGGGTGCACTAGTTTCTTGTGTGTGCCTTTGAGAAATCTTTGTTGTATAGGCACTAGGCTCTGGCGTTGGCTTTTGAGTAGATCCAACTGGTACCTATTCAAAAGATTCTAGGTGAAGTTTCTTTTCTAAGTATTTCATCACATTTTCTACATCAACTTGATCACTATCCATTTCAAGTAGATTTCTTTCCCTCCATTCATCCATATCTACATACTGCTCTATTTTTGGGATTCGCTGATGGATATATGGTGATAGCTTATGTTTCATTCTCCTATCACAAATGAAACCTTGTGGATCATATCTCCAAGCAAAGTTGTTCTTTAATCTCATTTCTTCTAGGATTTTTTTTGCTCTTTTGCTTGCTTCTCTATTGTTGCAGACAAATGGGCCTAAGTGATCTTTAATCCTGAATTGTGTTTTCTTCTAGGCATTCATGAAATGAGTCTGATCAGAGTTTAACATTTGCCCATAATATTCCAAGCCAAACATCCTCATAGGAACATACCTTGGTAGTTTGAATGGAGGGAGTTCACAATCATAAATTCTGATCTATGTGTGATTTTGGTAGAAGTACTAGTCACATATCTTATACTGCTTTGAGAGTTGAAGGATTCTTTTGATTTCCTTACTAATCCTAAGAGGAAGACTTCCTGTCAGCATGGTTGTCATTGGGTGGACAAACTGGTCAATGAATTCATTGTATGAAAAGGGACAAGTATCATGGAAGATGGAAGTCTAAAAAATGACTGATCTGGGATTACCCTTTGTATCAAGTTTATTTACAGAGAATGAGAACTTGTCAGACTGATAGTAAAGGAAAAGGTGATATATGAATCTAGAATACTTGAATACCTTTTCATTTTCTCAGCAATGAAAGCAGCATAGTTATATTTGACAACAAGAGGCTGACCAAGGGTAAAAATGGACATTAAAACTAGAGACAATTCATCCACATACTCATTAGTATTAAAACCAATGACTGTAACTACCATATTGACTATATTTTTGCCTATCTATGTGAAGAAATATGCCACATATGGAGGACGATCTTTGGGTTGATGTTGCTTATCCATAAAATTCTAGCAAAGGCGACTAAGTTCCAACTAGGACAATTTAGATGATTTCTCTAGTAATTCTCCAAGGGAAATTGGGGTGAGGTCTTGACTGGGCTGAAAGTGTAGCATTTCATTGATTGAGTCTGTAGTAATTGTGAAAAGAACAGTTTGGGGAAAATTATTGCTCTGATGGTGAGATTATAATTGGTGTGACATTGATGGATAATGTCAGGGAAAATGCTCAGAGAGGGGAGCATGTACCTTGGGAGATTTGATTCCTAAAGCCCTATGGTATCAGAGTCATTCATGTAATTGTCCCACATTGGCAAAACACTTTCAAAGAACTTTCTTCAGTTACAAGATATTTTATTTGAAAATCTTTACCTGCTAAGGGTAGATAATCTAAGTCTCTATGAGGGGTACTGATAGGAGCTATACTAAGGGCCACAGGGGTTTCCATTCTGGTTCTTGTGGATTCAGATAGGAAAATGGGGTTTTTAAGTAGAATTGGTGAAAGAAAAGGGTCTTGGGAGTCTTCAATTACAAATTCTACAACTGAATTGAAATGAATTTTGGGTTTTTTCAAAGAAATCAAAAAAGAAATAAAGTATTTACAAGGTTTCTGGAAGGAAAATGGAAATACCTGTTTTTAAGTGACGGGCAATGGAGTGCAGGTTCACTAGGTGTAAATGGTGGACTGGAGCGGCATTGAACTGCAAGTTTCCAAGTGGATGACGGTTGGGTGTATGAGCTGGACGACTTCAACGTTCAAGTTGCATGGATGCGTTTTCCGAATAAGGACGAGCACTATTTTAACTTTGTTTTTATGCAAAGTCAAAGCTTTTGGCAGGTTTGGGATTTGGATAGATGGCATCAGTAGGGAGGTGATTTGACATTTTGTCTTTAGAGGGAGGCGGTAAGAAGGTTTTATCACACTGCTAGTGGATGGTAAATTGTATGTGGGCGAGACTACATGATTCCATACGCTGCTTGACACGTAGCAATGGTACTATTCACAAAACCACTCACCATTGCACGCTAAATGTTGACTTTAGGGGCCGATGCGATATGCACGATGACCATCGGATTTGTGGGATCCAACCAGATGGTCGTCAGGGAGATGAAGTGACTGGTGGATACAGAGGGCGGGCTTGATATAATTTAAACAAATTAATCATATAGGGGGTGATTCGATTGGCTATTGAGTTATTCATTAGTCCAAATGACATAACTAATTCTCATTAATTGGTGGCGGGGTTGGGTTCTTAATTAACTACAGATTAGTTAATTAACCCTATTTTATTGTTTGATTTACGGTTACATTTAACCATCGGGGTGGGATATGTAAAAATTTGGGATTTTTGTATAATATAATAATACGGGCGTGGGTAATGTTTTTTTTACAGGGGAATTATATAATAAACATTAGTTAGTGGTTAATATGACTTTATGGAATGTGAAATGCGTGCTATGTTTAAAACATTTTCATCATGCATATTTAAAACTTAGGCTAAGTGAATATGAGGGTTTGTATGGAGAGTGTTTTATTTTTCCTAAGGAAAAGCTTTATTAGGGAAATGAATAACTTATGAAGGGGGTGAATATTGATGAGGGGGGCTAAGTAATTAGGCATTATAAATTATTGAGCCGAGGGTCTGGTCCCTCCAAAAGTCAGAGAAATGCTCTGAGCCCCTCTAACTTTGGTAATTACCTTTAGTACTTAGGGAATTAGTGAAGATTTAGGGGAAATGAGTACGGAAGTTAATTATTTTGACTTTGAATGTTGATGTGCCTTCCATGTGATACATGCCTTTGCATAGTGATGAAAGTAAAAGATTTAAACATTTAAACTTATCACTCACCACATATTTATTTTGCGACCATCATTTACCTAATCTTCCTAATTTACCTTAGTATTTTGACTTCTTTATTAGGGTGCACTTAAACTAGAAAACCCTTATCAAACTTTCTTTTCTTTTACATATAGATACCTATCTAAGTCTACACTTATTACATCCAAGGGCTCATATTAAGCTATTGAGCTCCTTTTATTCACTCTACCTGTCTACTTACCTACCAAGATTAAATTGTTTGGTTAGATCTTTATTCTCTATATCTAAAACATGAAATTGAAAAAATGGAATAACCAAGATTAAGCTATATGGTAACAATGGATTGTGGCATAGGTAACAAATTGGACACAATCTTTGTTATGCATAAAAATAGTAGTGGCATTTAGACTTGCACACTTTCATGTTCTTTTATTTTTGTTGGTGTTCATTTTATTTCATTTTTTTGACATTTTATTTATTCATTTTACCCTTTTATTCTTTTCCTAGGGTATACCCTCTTTATGTTATTTAATTTTTTATTTTTCACAAATATGGAAAGAAATTGCAATAAGCAAAGATATTCAGAGCTAACCCAAGTCAATCATGATATATGACACCTATTGGTATAGGGGCATAATAGTGGCTCCACTTGGGGATGAATTTTCCTGGTAGAAAGTCAAGAATAGTAGACCAGGGGCCTCTAAATGATTTTGACTATGCTCTACAATCTTCTTTTCCTCACTGCTTTATTTGTATGTATGACAGTAATACTTATGAAGCTTAGGGCCTTCTCTTTGGGCTTCAACTCCAAAATCTTACTGTCGAATCAACACTATGACATTACAAAATATATAATATGTATTGTGAAGAACATGGTAATATTAGTAAGTAGGATCAAAGTAGTGTTTCAACATCTGACCATTGACTGGTCCTTCTTCTACTTCTATACTATCTATCTTTTTAAGAAAATATGCATTGTTTCCTTTGAAAGCATAGATGATGTATGGTCCTTTCCATAAGAAGTCAAACTTCCCATGTTTCCCTTTGTCCTCTCTTCTTGAATCCCATCGTAACACTTTATCTCCAAGGTAGAAATCTTCTGCCTTGGTTCTTCTGTCAAATATCTTCTTAATTTTCTCCTACAACGCTTGGGATCTTTGGTACACCTCCTCCCTGGTTTGCTGCAAATTGATAGTCTGGTTATCCTTCTTTGAATATCATTAGGTTCCACTTGAGCTTCTTGGAGTATTTTCATGATATGAACTCCTAATTATGAAGGAAAAATAACCTCCATGCCATATACTAACTCATAGGGGCTGGTTCCAATGGACTTTTTGGTTGTAAGCATGTCCGCCCACAAAGCATTAATCAATTTTTTGTTCCAAGTTTTCTTATTTTCTTCCAATAGTTTTTTGATGATATTAATTAGACTTTTGTTGGAAGGTTTTGCCAGTCCATTCCCTTGAGGGTAATAGGTTGTGGAATGGCCCAGTGTAATGTGATACTTATTATAGAAATTAATCATTTTCTTTGACTTGAAGGCTGTAACATTATCAGTAATGATTTTAGTAGGACAACCAAACTTGGAAAAATATTGGTCTCTAGGAAACCTATGATCATAGTGTCATTGGCTTCTCTAGAGGGAATGGGCTCTTTCCATTTAGTAAAATAGTTAGTGGTAGTGAGTATCCATTTGTGTTCACTAGAAGAGGGTGGATGAATTTCTCCAATGAATTCAAGACCCCATTGTTGAAAAGGATTCTCAATGGAAATGAGTTTTAAGGGTAAAGGTAACAACTTTCTTTTGCCTTCAAATATTTGACATTTATGAAAATAAGTTACAAATCTCTTCACATCTGCAAACAATGTTGGCTAATAGAATCTAGCCATTAGGATTTTGTCTGTAGTTGACTTCCAATAGAAATGTCCAGCATAGTATCCTACATGAAATTCTTGGAGAGCCTTGTCAGCTTCATCTTTTAATAAAAAATTTAACAAAATTCCTTCATGATTTTTCCAAAAAGAGTATTATCTAAGATGCAAAACTTTGAAGCTTTCATTTTCAAAAACCTATTCTTGGTTTTGGATAACCCTGGAGGAGCCTGCAGGTTTTGTAAAACATAAATTACATCAGCATACCAGGGTGAGTCTGAAAAGGTCTGGCTGATTTGTGGAGTCGCCATCTCCTGCTCATTATCTAGTTAATTTATGTCTAGGGCTTGACAATTAGTTTCTGCCATGAGTTTGGCCAATCCCTGACCTTTTATTAGCTTGGTAGGTTTTATTTCTATATCATACTCTAAGATGGTAGCTATCCATTTTCCTCTTTTACCATCGATTCCACCCTAAGTTAGGATGTCTTTGACAACTGCATTAGGAACATAAGCTATTACATGAGAGTATAATATGTAGACACTAAAATCTCTAATTGCTTTTACCAGTTGAAAAGCTTATTTCTCCATTATTTTGTATTTTAATGATGCATCTCTGAGTGCTTTACTAAAAAATACTATAGGTTTTTCACATCCCTAATTATCCTTTTGTAGTAAAACTGCAGCTATGGTGTGTTCTGATGCAAAAGAAAAAATGATGAAGTCTCTATCAAATTGTGGACTTGTGAGGATTGGTATTCTGGTCAAGGCCATTTTGATTTCTTCAAATGATTGCTTGGCCTCTACTATCCATTTGATACTTGAATCCTTTTTTAGCATGTTATTTAGTAATCTAATGAGTTCAGTTAAGTTAGAAATGAATCGTCTTAAAAAAATTATTTTCCCTAGGAAAGCCTGAAGTTCTTTAATACTTCTTGGATGATGTATTTGTAGAATAGCTTCGATCCTTGAAGGGTCAATTCCAATGCCATCTTTGGAAATGATGTGACATAAAAGTTTACCCTCCTCCAGACTGAACAAGGACTTCTTTGGATTCAAATAAATGCCATATTTTCTACATTTTAGAAAGCTTTGCCTGAGATGGTCCAAATGCTGTTGATCTCATTTAGAAAAAAAAGTTAGATCATCCAGATATATAACAAGAAAATAATTAATTTATTTGGCAAAGTCAATGTACATTGCTCTCTGGAAGGGTGCTCCTATGTTTTTTAGTCCAAATCGCATTTTGATGTATATGAAAGTACCCTATGGTGTTGTAAAAGCAGTTTTCTCTTGGTCATCAAGATGAACCAAAATTTGGTTATAACCTGAAAACCCATCAAAAAGTGAAATTCTAGGAGAACCCACTACCCTTTGCAAAATATGATGCATTTTGGGTAAAGCATAGTTATATTTAAGAGAGACCTTATTTACATTTCTCAGATCAACACATAACCTTATTTCCCCAATTTTCTTCCTTCTAGGTACCAAGTTAGACACCCATTCTGAAAATCTAATAGGGGCAATAATCCCTGCTTCATACATATGTTTGATTTCTTTCTCAATTGATGGTAATAGCACATGGTTAATTCTTTTGAGTTTATGTTTAAAGGGCTTTTTATTTTCTTTCAGAGGTATAGTGTGATGAATAATAGAGGTGTCATAGGATTTCAAATCTTCGTAACTCTAGGCAAAGACATCCTAGAATTCCCTCATAAGTTCAACATACTTTAGCTTCTGATCAGGAGGTAAGGACTTTGACAATTTTATCATTTTTGGATTATCCTATATTCCTAAGTTGTACTCTTCGATATCTTCTCTTAATGGCTCCATTTTAGGTTTCTTATGAATTCCATTGGAATCAAAAAGATATTCTAGAGGAGTTAATCCTTTGGGTAAATGATTGTCCTTTAGGTTGATAACCTTTGTTTCTTCTTCAATTATTTCATCTAGGTCCATTTGTTTTAGATATTGAACTTCTTTTTGTGTGAATTTTGTGGAATGAAGCATATTCATTGAATTTTCTTTTGAAATTTTAATTTCTACCTCATTTATTTGATTAGAACTAATAACTATATCAACATCTATGCTACTGTTAGAAAACTCTTCATCTAAAGTTAAAAAATTATTGATTTGCTTATCACTATCAAAATTTTGCTAGTTCTTGAGATTATCAGGGATGGCTGGCTTGTGCCTAATCACAGTAGTATACTGATGATTAGGATGAAAAGGTAATTTGCAGGTGCTGGCAAACATTGCTAGGCTGTGGGCTTGCATGTTATGTTTTCTAGGAATAGTTGCAAGCTGAGTTTCCAGAAAAGTGTTGAGAATTTCTATGACTGTTCCTTTATAATATCCTATTCTAGGATCCCTAGTTAAGTATTTTCCTTTAATCTGTTTAATTATTAATTCTGAATCTCCTTTGATAGACACCTTGATTTCTCCTAATCTTTTAACAAGTTTAGGACCCAACAAGAGAGCCTCATATTTTGCCATATTCTTGGTGCATCTAAAATTTAATATGTAGGCATGGCCTTCAACATGATCATTTTCTAAATTGTATACCCAAACTCCTGCTCCTGCCCCTAGTTTATTGACTGAGCCATCAAATTCTAAATGCCAAAAAATTTCATGCTCATAATTGGTGTCTGGGGTAGTAGGAACTTGTTTAAGCGTGGGATCTGGGTTTTCATTTTCATCTGATTTCTTTTGTTATCTGATATTTTGTGAACATGAACACTTGATTTTTATTTTTTATTTTCTTTTCGTTTTGCTGCTACAACCTCTAAAGTATTGGAAGGACTGGTTTTTGCATTGTAAAGAATGAACGAATCCATATCAGAGTGTATTGAGTAGATGGGGAAATTTTGGGGTCTTTCCTGACTACTTACTACGTATTTCATCGATGTTTCTCTGTATAGTTTCTTTGGTTGTCCAAAAACCGATATAGTAGCATATGAAATATCCAACTGAAGAGATCCCTGAAGCTTAGCACCCTAGGATCTGGACAATAACATGCCATATTTAAGTGGTATATCTGCTACCACTATGTCCATTACAATTGTTTTTGCAGGGTATTGAACCAATGAAACACACAAGTCTTTTATCGGTCCTAAACATCTTACCTGACTAGAATCAAAAGAAACAAATCTTTGTATGGTCTACTGATGTCTAGGTCTAGTTTTTCCATTACAGACTTTGGCATTAGATTATGAGATGCCCTAGAGTCAAACATGGCATTGTGAAGAATCTTATCATGTATGTTTAAACTCACATAGAAAGGAGGGATTCCTCCTTCCAATGGTTTTCCATTCACTTCTGGGCCAAAAATTAATTCAGGCTGATCATCAAAAAGATTAACTGAGTCTTCAATTCTAGAGATTTTCAGTGATCTATTGATTTGAGTTCGGTAAACATCATGTTCAGTTAATTCAGATAATGGGACAAAATTTTTTAGCTTACCTACTTTTGTTTCTAGATTAAAGGGTTTTTCTATTTGGGCCTTTGAATTTTGAACAATAGTATTCTCTCTGTTTTCAGTGTTTTCTATGTTTTTCTCCTTTTCAAGAGCAGAATCATGATTTGTTGATTCTCCTATATCAACCTTTGGAGGTCCTTCCACAGTTCCCTTGGAAATAAGGGGAGTGGAGGGTTGTCTATTGCTTGGTTGATTATCAGAGACATCTCAAATTATGGGGTTAGAAGGATTAGTGTTTGATCTAGAAAGAATATGTATAGATTGGATTACCGTCTTATCTTTTTTGGGCTCATTTGGAACCATTTGCTTGTTCTTTTCAGGGACATCAATTCTCCTACTTCTTAGATTGTATTGCATGTGCACTTCAAAGATGGTTGTATCATATCCTTCTTTAAAGTTGAACGATTCCCTTGATTGGGTTTGGAGCTATTTAAGTATGTGGGCCTCTTGATCATCTTAGGTCAAGAAAAATTCTCCTTCATTACCAAGCCCCATCAAATTAATTTGAGTATCTTCTTCTAGGCCTTCAGAGTGGGAAGCTTCTGTATAGTTCTCCTGGAAAGGGGGTCTAATGTTTTGGTCAGGACCATTCTTTCCAGTGTTTAGGTTTTGATTTTTCCTGAAATTAGGATTTCTCCCTATATTGTTCTGCTAGCTATCCCAAGGAGATTTCCTTTCAATTGTCTCCACTTTATTTGCTAGTCTATCCATTCCTTTAATTATGGCATCTAGCTTTTTTTCAAAAGCTGAGCTTTCTTCCTTTAATGGTATCCTCCTTTCAGTCCTGGCCCTAGTTCTTTTAGATAGCAAGTTGGCTTCAACACTGACTACTATGCTTTGCATATCTTCCAAAGTAGGGGGGTTTCGTTCTCTTAACTGGAAAGCCATATCAGAATAAAGTCCATTTGGGAATTTGATTAAGTCCAAACCAGGTGGGGGTCTAAGACCTAGTGGGATAGCATTATACACATTGTTGAATCCAGTGCAATAGTCTTGCACAATTTCTTGTGGTCCTCTTCTTAGGCTTTCGTATTCAGATAGAATCTGAAGGGGGTCTTTCCTTTTCTCCCACCTGTTCAGGAATTGTTGATAGAGAGTTCTTAGGTTGTCTATACTATTTGTTGCTAAACCTCTGAACCAGGTTCTAACTTCCCTAGATAAACTTTGAACCAATATTCTCATTTGTAGATCAACAGTATCTATTTCATAAATTTCAAAATAATCAGTCATCTTCTTGGTGTGTTGCTGGGTTGTCTAGGTACTAGTGCCATCAAAAGTGGTGATCTTACTTTGGTAGTCCTAGGGCATGGCACCTAAGTTTCCTGGTATTACTAGGGGTGCATATCTGTTGGCCATTGTTGTTGGAAATGGTGAAACAAAAGTTGGGGTTGGAATAAAAGTGGATGTTTGAATTGTGGATGGAGATCTAGAGGTGATGGTTTGATGTGGAGTGGTTTGAGGTTAAGAGATATGAGAGAATGATGATGAGCTTGCAGAAATAGAAGTGACTACAGAGGGATTAGGTGTTCCTTCAATGGTAAGATCAAATTGTGGTGAGTTCTGCAAATATCTATCAATTGACAAATTGGTTGCTTGGATTTCTAATTCTCAGATAAACTCTAGGTCTTGTACTAGGTTTGCTAATTCAGAATCGGATGAAGTCCTAAACAAAGAGGTTTCAAAGTATTTGTTAAAGGTTTGGTCTTCAAGGTAAATCCACCTAAAAAGACAAGATGAGGACATGAATGTAGGTCAAGGACTAACACAACTTTCTTGTCTTCAAAAGATTCTGGGGATCAAATTAGGGTTCTCAAACACTTGTGGTGGATTGGGATCAGGACTAGCTCTAGTGTAACAACTCCTTTTGGAAGCCAGATTTTTGGGTTTTGTTTTTGGTTTTCTTAAAGAATATCAAAACAACTTCTATGATTTCTTTAAGATGCTTTTATATTTAAGGTTTAAATTTTCTTAAAAATTTGGTTTGACTGAGGAATTGTTCTTCCCCAGTGGAGTCGCCACTACGTTATCACTTAGATTTTCCTTGAAGTTGTTAAAAGAAGGAAAGGGGTCCAAGGTAACCAGAAAATAATATTTTAAGTACAGAATATAGCCAATCTATACTCAGAGAGGGCTCTCTCTTTATGACTAGCTTTGTTTATGGGATATTAGGCTAGTTATGAAAGCTTGGGGCATTTTGATTTTGTTTGGTGGTGGAATTTAGGAGCAGATGGATAGAACAAGGTATTTCAGGCCATTGGGCTATGGAGTCAACTAAAGATGGCTTAACTGAATTATGTTGATTTAACAAAGGAGGGTTTCATAAGGCAAGATACCTAAAAAAAGACAAATGATAGCTTAAAAGGGTGAAATGGTCTTGAATGGGAGGAAGCGCAATTACAAATCCTTCAACAAAGTTCAATATGAGGGAAAGTGGATGCTTATTAACAAAAAGAAATTAAGAATTATTTGTTAAATGGTCACAATGATAAACTAAAAAGCAGGGAGAAATTAAGAATTCCCTACCTATGATAGCTTGGAAGAAAACATTAAGAATATAAACGATTTTAAAGACAGACTGCAGTAAAGCTCTTTCTGAAATATAATATTTCATTTATCATTCAGATATGAAACACATATGAATATTTAAACCATAAAACTATAAAAACACAAGATATAGAATACTTATTTGTTTATTGTTTGACACAGGTATCCTGTAAAAGTCCTTTGCTTTATTACTTTGTCCATCCAGCCATACAATAGATGTTCAATAGCACCTCTATTCCAAAACAAAGTGTCTACAGAAATGTCTAAGAATCCACACCTAACACTTAGAATAAGGAAGTACTTACAAAATTTACATTGAAATATCTCCTAACTGATAAAGATATATTCTAGGAAAACTAAATATATTTTACATGAATGTAGTGATAGATGGTTTTGAAAGTAGAAACTAAATGTGAACTACTTGTTTGTTGTCCTTGTCCTTTTTGGAGATGCAAGAAAGTCCTATGAATATGCATCTTGTTGTCTTGCTCGTACTTCTATGCTGGCTGATTGATTTTATCTTTTCACCGATACTCTTTTACCTGTGACTGATACTCTTTACCTGTTTTACCATCATTCATCATTTTTTACCAAAATTGACTATGGTAAATACTTCAATTTACTTTACTTTTTTACCATGGTAAATCATAAGATGTCTGTCATGTTGGTCCACCAATCATCTCTCAGTCTTCTTGTCATTGTTAGTATTCTGAATATTTCATCTGCTTCTGTGTATTTTACAAAACTTGGTTGTAGTGGAAACAAGTGCCTCACTTCATGCTCAATATAAAAAATGTTCTCCAAACTATCATAGAGAACTCTCCCTGTGGGCAATGCCTTGGGTGTAGATGAATTGGACGATGAACTAGCTTGACTGTTAGCTTGCTGATATAATTTGTTGACATAATCATCCTACCTCATTAGCTTGTCATTGATGACTAAATGACTTGGAAGTCCTTTACTTTGTAAGATGCCAAATTTCCCCATAAATTCATCTAAGTCTTCCTGAATATTTTGACATTTTTGTTCTAGGCCTTGCATTAGACTCATTTTGGTCAATAATTTCTTTATTTCAAGGATGGTACGAGTTCTATCCTCAATGTTTAGCTATTCCAACTGATACACGTTTCTGCTGTTTAGAAATTTTATTAACCTAATAACTTCTTTAGGCTTCCCTCCTAGTTCTTCCTTGGTTTTTTCAATCTCTTGAAGAGCAATTTTCACTAAGTCAATTTGTTCAAAAATGATTTGAATTGATGACCAAATATCATTGATTGAATTTATGATATTGGTCCATAAGATATTTTTGATATCAGTCAATGGCTTTTCAAATCTAAGATCTGTTTCTAGTGTTTTAAACTGTTGAGTCAAGACTTTGCTTTTTCTCACCTCTTCGGCAAAATTGAGTTTTGACACATCATAATTTTGCTCTAAAGTAAAGAATTTCTCTTTTACTTTTTGCAGTTCAGTTACCTGGAGCTTCATTTCCTCCATGGATTTGATCAACACTTCTGTGCTCTAAGTTGAGGTTCCAACCTGTGATGTACCTATACCTGTTGCTTCTATAATTTGAGTTGTTGTCAAAGGGACATTTGGTGCTAGAGCAGTTGCCAATGTAGAAGGGACTGCTGTGGAAACCATTGGCACTACATTTTGAGGGCGAGAGGTCGACTCACTCTGCCTGCTTTGTAGTGTTTTCTCTAATTCTTTCTCTGTCTCTTTTAGTTGCTCATTTAGCTTAAGGACCAGGTCCATAAGCTCTTATTCATTCTTCTTCTCAATCACTTCAGCAGTCTGTGGGTGCATGAGTGGTGGAAACTTCAACTACTAACTTAGTGCAGCTATATCTTCATTCTTTTTCTTTATTAGGCTCTCTGCAGCTTTGATATCCTTTGGGTTATGGCCCAACTCAATAATCAAATCCTCCAATGTTTTGATTATTTTGTTTTTCGCCTATGAGGAAGCCCTTTCTAGTTGCAATTGGGTAGTAGTGTTGTCCAGTGAATTCTGCAACCCATGTGCCATCATGATCTTTCTTGTCAGTGTAGAATAAACCATCTCCCCTATTTTCTTATGTATTTCTATCTGATCTGTGGGTTGGATATCTTTGGCTAAGACCTCAAAATCAGTCTTAAGGTAGCCTGCAAGTAACTTGGGTTGCTGTATTGTGGGATTTAGAAAGCTCATCTGCATTTTCCCTTCTTTGATGTCATAAGCTAACATCAATCTAGTTTGATTAGTAGGAGCCATCTTCAACTATTGAGTATAGGCTTGGGCCTTCATCTGCTCATTCTTGGCCTTTATCTCCTCGAATTTTCCTTTTATATCTATGGTCTTGTCAGATGAAGCTCTAAAAGATGAAACTTCAACACTCTGTTGTCTTTCAAGCTCTTGTCTTTGTGAACTAGAAGGTGTCCCAGCTATTGGGATTGTATGTAGACTATCTCCACCTTCTTTCCTCAAAATCCCTATTGTTTCTTCAAAGAATTCTTCCTTTGAATATGGATTTAGCCTGTGGCGGCTCTTAGCACCAGGCTAGTCTAAAGGACCATTGGTAGGGGTAGCTACTTCCTTGTCTCTTTTCAAGTTCTTTTCCTCATTCAGAGGAGTTTGCAAAACTGGGGGATTTACTATGTTAACCTGAGCTGGATGGGGCTGTGGTGGAGCCTGTTGTTCAGATATTTTAGGCTACGCTGACATCTCTGGTTGTTCTGATGCTGGAGTACTTGTTCCCTGATCTTGTTCCTGTGGTGGTTCTGCTGGGGGTGCACTAGTTTCCTATGTGTGCCTTTGATAAATCTCTGCTGTAGAGGCACTAGGCTCTAGGGTTAGCTTTTGAGTAGATCCAATGGGTACATATTCACAAGAGTCTAGGTCAAGTCTCTTTTCTACGTCTTTCATCACATTTCCTACGTCAACTTTATCACTATCCATTGCAACTAGAGTTTGTTCCCTCCATTCATCCATATTTACATATTGCTCTATTTTTGGGATTTTGTGATGGATATATGGTGACAAGTTATGTTTCATTCTACTTATCACAAATGAAACTTTGTGGATCATATCTCCAACCAAATATTTTCTTTAATCTCATTTTTTCTAGGATTTCTTCTGGTCTTTTGCATGCTTCTCTATTGTTGTAGACAAATGGGCCTACGTGATCTTTAATCCTCAATTGTGTTTTCTTCATGGCCTTGGTGAAATGAGTCTAATCAGAGTTTAACATTTGCCTGTAATATTCCAAGTGAAACATAATTTGGTAGTTTGAATGGAGGGAGTTCACAATCGTAAATTTTGATCTCTGTGTGATTCTGGTACAAGTACTAGTCACCTATCTTGTACTGCTTCGAGAGCTGAAGGATTCTTTTGATTTCCTCACTAATCCTAGGAGGAGGACTTCCTGTTAGCATGGTGGTCATTAGGTGGACAAACTGTTCAATGAATTCATTGTATGAAAATGGACAAGTATCA
This sequence comes from Pinus taeda, assembly GCA_000404065.3. Lineage (NCBI taxonomy): Eukaryota > Viridiplantae > Streptophyta > Pinopsida > Pinales > Pinaceae > Pinus > Pinus taeda. Next base: position 113,236 of record APFE030321737.1, read on the forward strand.
TGGAATATGGAAGTCCAAAAAATGACTGATCTGGGATTACCCCTTTGTATTAAATTTATTTACAGAAAATGGGAACTTGTCAGACTTAAAGTAAAGGAAAATTTGATATATGAATGTAGAATACTTGAATACATTTTCATTTTCTAGCCTCGTGAGCTGGTTATGGATTTTCTCAGCAATGAAAGAAGCATAGTTATATTTCATAACAAGAGGCTAACCAAGGGTAAAAATGGATACTAAAACTAGAGTCAATTCATCCACATACTCACTAGTATTGAAACCCATGACTAGAGCTACCATATTGACTATATTTTTGCCTATCTGTGTGAAGAAAGATGCCACATAGGGAGGGGGATCTTTGGGTTGCTACTTCTTATCCATAAAAGTTTGGCAAAGGTGACTGAGTTTCGACTGGGATAATTTATATGATTTCTCTAGTAATTCTCCAAGTGAAATGGGGGTGAGGTCTTGACTGGGTTGAAACTATAGCATTTCATTGATTGAATCTGTAGTAATTGTGAAAAGAACAGATTGATTGGGGGACATTATTGCTCTGAGGGACATTGATGGATAATGTCAAGGAAAATGCTCACAGAGAGGAGCATGTACCTTGGGAGATTTGATTCCCAAAGTCCTATGGTATCAGAGCCATTCATGTAATTATCCTGACATTGCACAACACTTTCAAAGAGCTTTCTTCAGTTACAAGATCTTTTATATGAAAATCTTTATCTATTAAGGGCAGATAATCCAAGTCCCTATGAGGGGTACTGATAGGAGATATACTGAGGGCCACAGGGGTTTCCATTCTGGTTCTTGTGGATTCAAATAGGAAAGTAGAGTTTTTAAGTAGAATTTTTTAAAACAGAGGGTCTTGGGAGTCTTTAATTCCAAATTCCACAACTGAATTAAAATGAATTTTGGGGTTTTTCAAAGAAATCATAGAGGAAATCAAGTATTTAGAGGTTTTTTGGAAGTAAACTGGAAATATCTATTTTTAAGTGACTGGAAATGGAGTGAAGGTTCACTGGGTACAAATGGTGGACTGGAGCAGCGTCGAACTACAAGATTCTGGGTGGCTGACGGTTGGTTGTACGAGTTGGTCGAGTTCAACGTTCAGGTTGCATACATGCATTTTTAGAATAAGGACGAGAAATGTTTTAACTTTGCTTTTATGCAAAGTCAAAGCTTTTGGCGGGTTTGGGATTTGGACAGATGACGTTAGCGGGGAGGTGATTTGATATTTTATCTTTAGCGGGAGGTAGTAAGCAGGTTTTATTGCACTGCTAGTGGAGGGTAGGTGGTATTTGGGCGAGACTACACGATTCCATATGCTACTTGACATGTAACAATGGTACTATTCATGAAACCACTCACCATCTCACGCTAAATGTTGTCACGGAGGCTCGTGGGATATGCACAATGATTGTCGAATCTGTGGGATCTAATCGGACGGTCATCGGGGAGATGAAGTGACTAGTAGATACAGAGGGCGGGCCCGATATAATTTAAAGAAATTAATCATATAGGGGGTGATTCGATTGTCTATTGAGCTATTAATTAGTCTAAATGACATAAATATTCCTCATTAAATGGTGGCGGGGTTGGGTTCTTAATTAACTACGAATTAGTTAATTAATCATGTTTTATTGTTTGATTTAGGGTTATATTTAACCATCAGGTGGGGTATGTAAAAATTTGGGATTTTGTATAATATAATAATACGGGCATGGGTAATGTTGTTTTATAGGGGAATTATATAATAAACATTAGTTAGTGGTTAATATGACTTTATGGAATGTAAAATGCATGCTATGTTTAAAACATTCTCATCATGCATATTTAAAACTTAGGCTAAGTGAATATGAGGGTTTGTATGGAGAGTGTTTTATTTTTCTTAGGTAAAATAGGATTTTACTTAGGAAAAGCTTTATTAGGGAAATCAATAACTTATGAAGGGAGGCGAATATTGATGAGGGGGCTTAAGTACTTAGGCATTATAAATTATTGGGCCAAGGGTTTGGTCCCTCCAAAAGTCAGAGAAATTCTCTGAGCCCCTCTAACTTTGGTAATTGCCTTTAGTACTTAGGGAATTAGTGAAGATTTAGGGGAAACGAGTAGGGAAGTTAATTATTTTGACTTTAGATGTTGATATGCCTTCCATGTAATACATGCCTTTGAATAGTGATTAAAGTAAAAGATTTAAACATTTAAACTTATCATTCACCACATATTTATTCTGCAACCACCATTTACCTACCCTACCTACTTTACCCTAACATTTTCACTTCTTTATTAGGGTGCACTTAGACTGGCAAACCCTTATCAAAATTTCTTTTCTTTTACATATAGATATCTATCTAAGTCTACACTTATTACATCCAAGGGCTCAGATTAAACTGTTGAGCTCCTTTTATTCACTCTACCTATCTACTTATCTGCCAAGACTAAATTGTTTGGTCAGATCTTTATTCTCTATATCTAAAACATGAAATTGAAAAACATGGAATAACCAATATTAAGCTATTTGGTAATCATGGATTGTGGCATAGGTAACAAGTTGCACACAATCTTTGTTATGCATAAACATAGTAGTGGCATTTAGACTTGCACGCTTTCATGGTCTTTTCTTTTTGTTGGGGTTCATTTTCTTTCATTTTTTTTACCTTTTCTTTATTCGTTTTACGCTTTTATTCTTTTCCTAGGCTATACCCTTTTGACATTTTTTAAATTTTTGTTTTTCACAAATATGGAAAAAAATTGCAATAAGCAAAGATATGAACATATTTCAGAGCTAACCCAAGTCAATCATGATATATGACACCTATTGGTATAGGGGCATAACAGATCCACCATATAATTCTTTACAAATATCTATGGCGGTGGTTTGATAACATATTTCTCTAAGGGAAATTTTTTTTAGGACATATCTTGATAAGAGAGGAGGGGGCGCTTCACAATCATAGATCCTTATGTAAGACAAGGTGTCATTTATAAGCCAAGCTCCAATTGGGGAAATTCCTTCCATAGTTTCTTTACTGAACTTGGGGGTAATACTACCAAACAATACCTAGTGTAGAGGAATAAAAAAATATTACAAATTGTTAGAAAATTATATATTACAGAGTAATGGAACACATAGAATATTGCATAAATATAAACACAGAAAACACATAAAACCAAAGAGACACAGATATACGTGGTTCACCCAGTTTAGGATATGTCCACCCTGAACAGTCAGTCCTTCCTTTCTATTATCTAGCATAATGAAGAGACACAACCTACAACATATCCACAGTGATATCCTCTATTTTCTCTCACAGTCTCACCTCTTTACTTCTCGCTCGGAAAATACACATCTATTACATAGTCTCAAATACAATGCCCTCATACAAAGAGATGGGTTGCCTTCTAGGGCAGAATACCCTAAACTAAACATATGTTATACCATCAGATCAATCGCCTAAAGAACGTCTCAGATTGACTAGAAATTACTATACTTTTACAAGGAAATTTTACATATGTTTTTAGCTTTGGGGGCGCTGCCCCCGAAAATCCTGCCAGGGGACCGCTGGCCCCTAGACCCCCCAGCTGGGGGGATCGGCCCCCCCACATGCCCCCATGTGGAGGGGCATAAAAACTTCTTGGGGTATACATCCGGCTGAAACAAAGATCTCTGAACAATCATGCTCCACACCCAACAATCTCCCACTAGGAGAATGATTGTAGCAACTCCACCGCTGCTTCATTTGTTGGACAATGACTTCTCTTTGGACCTGGTTGTTTCTCATATTCATCATCATCCTTGAAGACCAATTGAAACTGATCATATTCTCAGTTTCTCCCTAGTTACAACCTTTGTTAGCATATCTGCAGGATTTTGGCTGGTGTGTATCTTTTCCAGCTTCAACTCTCCATCTTCCAACACTGATTGTATGAAATGGTACTTGAGTTGTATGTGTTTAGTCCTAGAATGAAATGTTGAGTTCTTTGCAATATGAATGGCACTTTGGCTATCACTGTATAACATGCCCATATCATGCTTCTTACCCAATTCACCCATAAACCTTTGTAACCAAATCACTTCTTTACTAGCCTTTGTACTAGCAACATACTCTGCTTCTGTTGTTGAAAGTGCAACAACACTTTGGATTTTTGAAAGCTAACTGACAGTTGTTCCACCTACAGTAAATACATATCCTGTAGTGCTCCTCCTGCTATCTCTGTCACCCACCATATCTCCATCAACATATCCCTGTAAAGAAATGTTTGAACCACTAAAGCACAATACTTGATTTCTGGTACCTTTCAAATATCTGAGAATCTATTTCACTTCCATCCAATGTTCCTTTCCTGGATTGTTCATGTACCTACTTACAACTCCCACTGCATGTGCAATATCAAGCCTTGTGCAGACCATTGCATACATTAAGCTTCTAATTGCTGATGCATATGGAACTTTAGACATATAATCCATGCCTTCTTGGGTATTCGGGCACATTTCCTTACTAAGTTTGAAATGGCTAGCAAAAGGTGTACTAACTGGTTTTGCATTGTGCATATTAAATCTTTTCAACACCTTTTGTATGTACTCATTCTGAGACAATGTTAATTTACGATTTTCCTTGTCTCTAGTTATTCTCATACCAACTATTTGTTTTGCAGCTCCCAAATCCTTCATTGCAAATGAATTTGCCAATTTTCTTTTGAGAACATTTATTTCCTGCATGTTAGACCCTGAAACAAGCATGTCATATACATACAATAATAATATAATATAGCTGCCATCATTTTGCTTTTTCAGATAAACACAATGATCAAAGTGACATCTAGCATAACCTTGTTCAGACATAAACTTGTCAAATTTTAGATACCACTGTCTTGGAGCCTGTTTTAAGGCATACAAGCTCTTCTTCAACCTACACACTAGTTTCTCCTTCCCTTTTACCTCATATCCTTGTGGCTGCTACACCTATATCTCTTCCTCCAAATCCCCATAGAGAAAGGTTGTCTTTACATCTAACTACTCAAGATGCAAATCTTCAACTGCTACTAGACTTAAAATAGTT